>APFE031573100.1:243594-297008 GCA_000404065.3 Pinus taeda
AGAGTGATTCATCCTCCAGCTCCTTGGATTGCCAGAAAAAATAGCAACAAGAATTTATTGACATCAGCTTAGTTAGCTTTTCTGTTTTGTAGATATTTAGATTAGCATAGTATTTATAGACCCTTTCATGTTTTTAGAAAGGGTCGTAAAATTTTGTAATAAGACTTAACAGAATGAAGTTTGCACTATTGTGCTTCAGCCTCTATTCTTTTATGAAAACTTGACCACTCGCTTTTACTTTAACAGAGAAATTTCTTGATTCAATTGTGCACTACTGTCATTGATTTGAGGAATGCTTATGCGTCGAAGTAGAAGATACACATAGTGATTCATATCGGGAGTGGATTGTTATTCAAATGGTATTTCTATCTTTTGTTTGAATTCATTCTGTGTATGTGAATTCGTTGTGTAATTATTTCCTGCTATCGTTAATTGTATGCATGCGCAACAATAGGAAATCTTACTCATGCCACTATTGGATGTTTAGATGATATGCCTTATTTTTTAATCATGTATGCATTAATGGTATGAACGCTTAAAGTCTAGTAGCATTGCTTTAATCGCTGCGCCTAACTACTTAGGTACAACAATCTTGAATAATTTAATATCTATGTCTATATAAATGCAGTCATCTATATAATTGTATTTGTGGATATAGAACATCAAAAGCTACGCTTTAGAAGTTCAAATAGATTCCCGGGATAGTTTTATTTTCTTATATTTCTATCAATAGTTTTAGTCATCCACCTATCGCTACTGTTATCTACAAAGTATTCATTCATCCCATTTATCTATTTTTGGGAAAGGTCCCATTATCCCCAGTCGGAGCCACTACCCCAAACGAAAAAGGAGCTGCACTAAGGTCCGGACCGGGTGGTTTCCCCCAATGTTGGTGCAATGATTTTCGAGGCATCAACATAACCAAAACAATAAATAGAATTTATAACTAGATCAATACAAGCACAACCAACATGTAATCAAATCAATGCAAGTGAAACCAAAAAAGTGTGTAACCGCAACTTGATCTCCCTTTGGATTCAACCATTAAATTGAACTCTTATTTGATTAATCATATGACCTAGATAAAATTTTATATACTACTTGGATAATAATGGCTCTAATAACAGAACCATATGATGTGCCACAAGTTTGGATTCTAGCTGACCATACGATTGTGCCTGCTTGATCGAGACCATAAGGTCATTGGTCATTTCCTTGATGATGTCATCAATCCATGTGGTAGTTCATGAGAGTTGCCACATGCTACCCCATTTCATACTTTTCACCAACCCAAAATGCGCCAACAAGACAAAGTGTGCCTTCAGGTATGTAGCCTCCTCATAGTACTTGAGGAATCCTACATTCCTTTAGAGCACTTAGGTCACTGTTGTAATAGCGCGAGGGAATAAATCCTTCTCCCTCTCTCTGGCCTCCCATGGTCAGACTACATTGTATTGGTCCGCCATTTGCTCCTACTCCTACTACTACTCCCTCTGGTGACGTCTTTTCCACATGATTGACATATAAAATACACCAGTCTCGTACATAAAATATATAGTTTTTTTATTAAATGAAAAATGTATATAAATACTGAAACATAGCTTTCAATTAAAAAAAATTCATCGGTGCGCCAAAAAAATAGTCATGCACTAGCTCCAGTGCGTTCTAAAACACAACCACACGACATTGGTGTGCACATATGTATGACACACCACTATTGGTTCACATATTTCAATTTTCACCACAGTGTGTCACACTTATGCACCGGTGCGCATGTATAGCCTTATTGCACAGTTACAAAACGTTCTAGTTATCAAACGCACTGAGCTATAGCTATATTTTTAAATATTATTTTTGTGGTGCATTTGGTAAATATAAATGCAACAGCTTTAACCTAAAAATTGTACTCACCGACATACAATTTATAGCTTTCCTGGTGCGTATTCATTTACGAAATGCACCGCAACAATAGCAGTGCATTATGTTCACACAGAAATGCGATGCACCTCGTAATTTATAGGGTGCACCATTATCAGTGCAAGCCGAACATATCGAGTGCACTGCGCAAGAAAAAAAAAAAAAAAAGTATTCTTGAAGCTAATTTTCAATTCTAATCCGCTAAAAATCTAAATTAGAGAGAAACATATAGATTAATTGGACATTTTCTCTTCAGGGAGGCATTGTTGACACATAATTGAGAAAAACAAATTTCACCATGCTTTGAAAAAATTAGAAAGTCGGGCACTGATCATGGTACAAAAGGATGGTGAGAAAGAGAAACGCCGACATCAAGGTGCTTACATGAGGAAAGAGTGGCACCGGTGCTTCAAATCTCTCTAGCACTGCAGATGGTAAAAATGAAATTTATTGTCGAGAGGTTTTTTTATTTAACCCTCCTCTAGAGTGTTACTATTACTGAAAAAATGTGAAAGATATCCAAGAGCACCTTTTTTTTTAAATTAAAAAATATATAGTGGTGATTTTGTTAAGACGCCCAGGGGCATTCTAATATGGGTACTGCACTGGTGATTTGTTTGACTATAGCATCGCTCTTTTTTTTTTCAATTAAAATCTACCTAGCGGTGCTCTTTAGAAGATGCCCTAGGGAGTTTTAATGCATTTATAGCATTGGTGCATCATTGGAAAATAGCACCGCATTTTTTTGAAATTTGAAAACTATAGCAGTGCTCCTTCTTGATATGCACCAGGGCATTTTATGACATGAAGAGAATCGACGTTGCGGGTGTATATAGCACCGACAAATTTTAAAAGTTAACATTTTTCTGGTGATATCGATTATTCAAGCACTGATGTGTTGTGTTATTTAGGCATAATGTTTTATTATTTTCTAAAAATAAATTTTCCATCATACACCATGTTCTATGCGGCACTGGTGCTTGTATGGATAGTAAAGCACTGGTGCATGTGTATATTGTATATGCACCATCCAAA
This sequence comes from Pinus taeda, assembly GCA_000404065.3. Lineage (NCBI taxonomy): Eukaryota > Viridiplantae > Streptophyta > Pinopsida > Pinales > Pinaceae > Pinus > Pinus taeda. Next base: position 246,547 of record APFE031573100.1, read on the forward strand.
AAACATCTGCTAAAACATCCACCCACCCACCTCCACTACAAAAAAAAATTTGAGTTATTTTTATAGGGGCTTCCACAAAAACCACCACTAGAAGGTATTTTCCTTATAGTGTTATCTTCATACCACCCGACAAGGTAATATTGTTCCTTGACAACATCTCAAAAATAATTGTAAGTGGGTGTGGCTGAAAACCATGAGGGTTCATTGTCGTACCTCTACCCATATAGGTTTCCCTTGAGTCCTTGATGTGGGGGGCAGATTTGTGGAGTGCAAAAGTAATATTTTCCCTATTGGAAAATTCATGAACCAAAAAATATCCTTCCAGTAGATTTAACCATTTATTTATGGCATCTACATATATCTAGCCTTCAAATATAGGATTTTCAAAGTTAAATTGTACCTTAAAGGGAGTGGTGCCTCCAAGGTGGCTGTCATATGAAGATGCTTCACTCGTTGATACCCGTCGAAGGACCTGGGAAAATCTATCCATCATCTCGTTCCTTTGTCGATCAAGGGCTTCTTCAAGTAATATTTTGAAAGGATTTTTTCTCCCTCATGTTTCTTTTCTTCCGCCATGAAATGTCATCAAGGACAGAGAGGTTGGTTTCGCAAGGGTTCAACCAGTTCAAGTCCTAACCCCCTATATCCTAACCCCATTGGGGACATGCACAAAAAAAAAGAGAAAAATTAGACCGCTCTGATAACACTTATCCATATTTATGCAGGAACGAAATGAAATATAGAATTAAATAAAAACATAGATCTACAATGAAAACTAATATTCAATTCATTAATAACAACTAGTCAAATTGTTTACATGCAAAATGGAAATACACTAGCTCGGGTGATGGTAGCTTATGTCTAAGAAGAGATCTGATGGCTACATGCCTTCTGAGCTTTATGTTTTTTTTTTTCCAGAGAAAAAAACGAACTTTTTATTACTATGATAAAAAGTTACATATACATGCCGCAACTTCCTCATTGTTGTACTGCATCATATAAACCTGCTAGAAAGCTATTCTGAGCTTAAGCAGAGCCTCCTGAAAAGAGGAAAAACAACTCCCTTTCTCAGCATTGTCAAAAAGATTCAATAGTTTCCTTGTGTTTGATATCAAAAACAACACCTGGCATCTTTTCCTGGGCTTCCTCTATCAAGGAAAACAACCCAAGATGAAAAAGAATGCACATCAAAAATACTTAAAACAGATTTTTCAGATGACAAACTTTTCAGCTATATTCAAAAAGAAAACTAGTATGACCAGTTCATCTATGTGCCATGATCATGCAATCTAAAAAAAAGGAGGTTGGTCTGAGAGGTGGATTTCTCCATCGATTTCCTCCACTATTCTCCAGCTGCCCAGATCTTGTTGAAGACCTCCTTTAAAAAGCTTGTCTGCAGATTTCTTTCGTTCCCTGTAGATGTGATGAATAGAAAAAGTATTAAAAGATAACTTTAAATGTTGTATTTCTTCTAATAAAGGATGCAAGATATAATTATGACAGCTGCTTTGATCATTTGTCCATTTGATAACATTTAATGAATCCCCAAAAATCTGAACTGTGAAGATGTTCTTGTGTATCAGCCAACATACTCTGAGCTTTGTGTTATAATGAACCTTGAAGGCCTTTTTATTATTGAGAAACAATTGAAAACCCTAAACATCCAAAAAGCTAGCCATAGAAGATGAAGCGCCAAAAGTCTGTGGGCACCATTGGGGTTAGTTGGTACATCAACTTCTCGTGGTCGTAACTTTGGCATACAATATTTGTTTGACGCGTACAATACCTTTTTAGAAATATCCATTCAAGAACAACAACTTTCTACTGCAAACATAACTAACTCATTTTCTTAAAAAATGTCATTTAGGACCTCAAAATGCCCCTAAAAGTTTAGGACCCGAAAAACTGTCAAAAATAGTACATTGTGCTATAATTAAGGAAATTGAAAGAAGAAATTGTGGGGTACAAATGGAATAGGTTTGTTGCCACCAATATCCACTTGGATCATCTAGGTTCCAAACTCAACAATGAATAGGATTCAACCTTCTTTAGGCTCTAATCTCAATGGAGGCACCCACCTCCTTCTTCAAATTCCTTGTGGACCTCTATTTCATATCTTTTTCAAACTAGATCCACCATAATCATATACGATTGAATCTTCTATCAAAAGGTCTACCACAAATTGCGATCACAACTCCAAGCTTTGTTACTACAAAACCTACATCCATTAAACTACACTGTCACACAGCCTACACTCACTGCACTGTCACAAAATCTACAACTATCATATTGCAATCACTATCATAAAAATCATACTAATCACTGCTAATGGTTGCCATACTACTTCCCATACTTTCCTTTAATGAACTCTTCAATCTGGTCATTCAAACCCCTTCTTGGAACCTATATACAACATGTATCCAAGACAACTTCTACATGCTCATAGGCCCTCAAAATAAACACAAGAGATTTTGGCCATTAAATAGGTTTCAAAAGAGCATCATGCCCATCTAGTTACATTCATCTATGATCATTAATCACCCAACTTATTTTCAAATCAATTTAGACCAATATTGATCCCAAAACTAAAAATAACCATACACAACTATATCATAAATAAAATACTCTATAAATATGCTTCTTTTGGGTGGCCTTTAACAAGTTTCTAGATTTCGGTGTTGGCCACTAGTGGTCTCTTTAATTATTTTGAAAAATGGAAATTACAAATAATAAAAATTATGTTTCCAACTGGAGAGGCGTTGGGACTCGAACATGGGTCTTGACCAATGCAGTGCCACCACACCACCAATAGACCAATAGATACTCCTTGGGACTTATATTTATTTCCAATTGTGAGTTTGGTTCTTACTCTACATCACTCTCAATGCATTGATAACCAACCACATGTACAATGCATATGTAGCCACATTTTCTTATCTGTACCTATGCTTGAGGTATATCAATCCTATGTGAAACATTTTCATTGAAGACTTGAGTCAATCAAGTTCCTCAACTAATCTGCAACCATCGACTAATATTTTTAGTCTTACCAACTCAACCCTCATCCAATGTAATGTTGGCCAAATAACACCTACTCAATTCATCATTCTATTTTCCAGCTTACTCCACATGTCGTTGATTACTAATCCAAGGTGTTATAACTATGCTCACATGTCTTGGTGTTGGGTGCTTAATCCAATGTGTAATACATGAACAAGGATTATGTAATATTGTCATAGATGACTATAACAACAAACCAAAAACTACTTACCAGCAAACCAGGATCCTAAAATAGTGTGCCATAAAACAAAGATCCAAAATCACAAAACAATGAGCCATAAAGAACAGTGATCCATATCAATGAACATGGAACAACAAGCCAATTACCACTAAATTGTAACCAAGTTCGACTTCAAACAAAGACATAATATCAAATAGAAACATGTCACAACCAACTTTTAGTATAACTATAACAATAACTAGAAGATATAACCAAGTCAATATAAGCGACACCAACATGTAACCAAAGCAATGTAAGTGAAACCAAACAAATGTGTAACTGCAACTCGAACTCCCTTTGGATTCAACCACTAGATTGAACTCTTGTTTGATGAATCATATGACTTAGATCGAATTAGATATACTACTTGGATAATAATGACTCCGATCATAGAAATACATGATGTGCCACAAGTTTGGATTCCATCTGACCATATGATCATGCCTACTTGATCAAGACCCTAAGGTCACTGGTCATTTCCTTGATGATGTCATCAATCCACATGGTAGTTCGTGAGAGGTACCACATGTTACCCTATTTCATACTTTTCACCAACCAAACATTTACATTTTTCCTTGCCATTTGGTAGCCCTTGGTGATGCCACATCAACCTACTGACATTATCATATGTTGATTGTGTTATCCACATTATTTCGCCATGTGTAACATGTTTATAGTTCCATGAAAATTCCTTCAACCAACCATAATACCCCACCTAGAATGCATTAATAGGCTTGGAGGATATGTTAAATATCATGCATCTCTTGTTCTAATCCACCATCCATTATCGCACTGAATTGTTTGATCATAGAGAAGAAGCACATGATTTAACTAATTAAATATCGTGCAAGTTTTGCTATGATTGGTTGTTGACCTGGTCAATGTACATGGATGTTCTCAAAAGGTGCACACTCATTAACATATTAATATTTTGGATTTTTTTCCTATAGTTTAGGCCTCCAACTAGCACTAAACTTCAAATGACCATAATTTCTCATTTAGGAGGAGTTTTTCAGATCATGATATACAATTGGAAAGGTATTGATGAGACCTATGCAACCATTTAGTTTGTAGTATAATTTGGACATCACAAATGCATCAAAAAATCAAATAACTTCAAGCACCTTTATCTTCATGTGATGAGATCATGTAAGAGCTATAGTTGTCATATAGGTTCATGGAGAGTCTTTATATTTCCTTAGGCATCATGAACTATACTATTGTTGTTTTGAACATTCCCATTAACATCATTGACATATTGTTTTTATCAATGGAAACACTATGTGAAATATGTTTACCCTTGTTTATTTAGACCACAAATGTCTAGGGAATTATTGCGTCCTTTGTTTTGGAAACAAAGTTTTATCATGTTTTGATGGTTAACCACATTTTGACCAAAGTTGACCGATGGGAAGTCGCGGAGAAAGCGTTGTACAACAATCTGATAGCAGAACATGAACGACAACAACTACAACTTCCTTTTGTTGCAACAGAATGAGATAATGTCCTTTAGGAGAAGCAAGATCTACATAACCATGACGATGAAATAAGCACAAAGTTCCAGGATTTGTTACCCACTGTTTCCGAGATAGTCATAGATGCACCATAATATTTTTTAGCCTGCACTCTTTTAGATTGTTTTGATCACATCAAAGAAACCTGCACCGACCTCGTCTCAACAAACAAACAACTCAAACGAACTATCATTGCCATGCAAAGGACGCTACCAGATCCAACATCCTAGCATACCAACCAAATTGAGCAGAAAATAACTGAAGCAGCTTGTTTGAAATACTATATAATGTAGGCTATGGGAGAAGCTAAAGGACTCCTAGCACAAGTTCGACACTAGTCTTGTTTCCTTACCAAGAAAAATCAATCAGTTTACTAACTACACCAATAGGCTAATCATTTCTTCAACCAAGCCATGGCAACCAAAGACCACAACCAGCAGAAAGAGCTCTTAGTACAGGTGAATGCCCTGAAAATTCAAATAAAACAAATTGAGGATGAATTGAGAAATATTAAGAGTCTGCTCTATGACCTCAATCCACCCACACATGGTCACTTCCAAAAGCTACAATATATCAGTGAGAAGGAATACAATCAATGGAATACCCTCTTGATGACACGCCCTACTCACCCAACAACCAAACTCACAACATAGTTCATCGATCAAATGAGTACAATCATAGGCTCCTAGAAGGAGGCACTCATTGAGTACACACAGTTCAAAGATGCATCCATTCAGTCCATTACAGAATTGGGTCCTTCATTTGAAGTAACAAGGAAAGAAGGAGAAGCACTATAAGGGGCACTGCATCAGCAAGAAGCACCAACAAATGATTGAATCGCAAACGAGTCAATGGACTATGGTCAGGGACTATTGGGTCCTTCATTTTAGAAATAGAGTTTCATCATATTTTTATGGTTGACCACATTTTGAAAAAGTTGATGGTGGGAAGTCATGGATAAGGTAGTTGAGGAAGGAGACAGTCTCAGTGAAATTATGGCAGTTGCGGAAGATTAGACAAGAATATTAGGGCACATGCCCACAGTCGAGCTGGAATGTTCATTGACAACCAAGGAAGTAGCTAAAGTCGAGCAATAGAGGCAGCTAAAAAGGAAAGGGTGGAGCATCCAAGGAACAAGAAATAGTCCAAGAAAGCAAAGTTTTTAAAAAGGTTGAAGGAAAAGACACAGGGTAGAAGAGGAAGTGTATCGAAATCCTATCGCAAAGCCTATTGAGCCCGCACGATTCTGTATTCTCCTAGTCATGTATTATCTTGTATTACTAGTCTTTGTTCTCTTGATCAGGCCTTTGAGCCGAATGTACTGATGTAATGTTTCCAAAGTTAATGAAAGAGGAAGTTGCAGGGAATATCTAAGTATCTTCTTGTCTGATTTTATGTGTCCCCTTTTAAAAAATTTGTTATACATGCATAAGCGTATTACACGTCCTTATGAATGCTTAAGCTGTTATGATTGTATATCCAATGCCTTGGTTATGGGTTTGATGAATGTTGGTAGCTTTCATCTGATTTTTCTTAATGCCTAGTTCCATCCCCTCAATTGAGTAAGGTCGCGACACACCTTGGGTGAGACACCTTTCTCTTTTTGAGTAAGGTGAAAATGTCAGCGTTGCACTAAAATACGATGAACTCTCTATTTTCCCTTGTGCCTAAACCTAGGGTCTAAACTTGTTCACCATTTTTCTCCAACAATAATCTTAAAATGAAGTGACAACATATATGTAATGGCTAACTAAGTGCTATAAAAACAAGGAAAAATGTATAATGTGGGTTACCAAATTCTAGGATGGTATATATTATTTTGAAAATACATAAGCATAAATATTAATAGTGATCAACAAATTAAGCTGAGTTGAGTTACAGAGGACCTATTTTGATATGACAAAATAGTCTACTAATCAACATATTACCATGTTGAGTTGAGTTGAGTTGCAGAGGATCTATTTTGAGTTGAAAAAATAGTCTATGAAACTATATTTCAAGGTTTGTTGATTATTATGCCTATAAATAATAGCCTGAATTTGTTGTGTACACATGTAAAAAGAAGAATGGGCAAAGAAACTTGAACTTTGCTCAATAAGATCAATTGTTAGTCCTTGTGAGAATTATATGGTGACCTTAGATGTTTGAATTTTGGGTCTGTGTTTTTGGTATTATGTCAGAGCAAAAACCAACTCTGTTAATCCTAGCTAGAGCTAAGAAACACTTGAAGAGTCAAGCCAAGTTAAAGAGAAGAGAAAGAGTATAGGAAGGACACATGGTTGTGAGAAGGGTAGAAGGTGCAAAACTAAGAGTTGCATGGTTGGGTGATAACTCCTAATGAAGAAAGGAAATTTGAGTGAACTAGGAGAACATTTGAATTAACTTGAATGATCTAGGTGGATATTGGTGGCCACCCACCTATTCGACTACCTCACATTGAAATTTTCCTATTTTGGTAGTTTTCAGGTCCTAATATTTTTGAGTTGTTTTGAGGCCCTAAATGGTGTTTTTTTGGAAACATAATGATAATGGTTGCAAATATGTTTTCAATTAGAAGTTTTTCTCCTAAAATACGCCTTTCCAATGGGCTATTGCATGTGCCAAATAGAGATTGTATGCCAAAGTTTTGACCTTGGGAAGTTGACGTTCCAACTTACCCCAACAAGGCCCGTAGACCTTTGGCATTTCATCTCCTAGGATTAGGGTTTTAGATTTTTATGTCTTCTAATTATTTAATAATGATAAAAATGCCTCTAAGCCTCATTTCATTACAGTTCAGGGATCATGCAGTTGTCACTTCTCTTCTCATAGGTGAGCTACCACTGTCCGAGCTAGTTTTCTTTCGTTTTGCATGTAAATAGTTTTCACATTTCTATTTACTAATTGAAGTTTAGTTTCATTGTATCTCTTTCTTTGATTTTAAATCTATATTTCATTTCATTCCCTTATTATATTTGGATCATTGGTATCAAATTGGTATGCTCTTTCTCTATTTTTTTGTGCTTGTCCCCAACGAGGTTAGGGTATAAGGAGTTGGGACTCAAATTGCTTGAGCCCTTGCAAGGCCAGCCTCACCAACTCTGATGACCTCCCATAGAAGAAGAAAATAAATATAAGGGAGTAGGAGATCCTATCAAATTGTTGTTCAAATAATTCCTCAAGTGACAAGGAATCAGATGATGGATATTTTTTCCTATATCATTTGATGGATACCAATAGGTGAAGCATCTTCATCCAACAACCACTTCGAAGGAACTCACTCCTTTAAGGTATAATTTAATTTTTATATCCCTATATCTGGGGGCCAAATAGATACAGCTTCTCTAGATAAATGGTTAAATCTACTGGAAGGATATTTTTCAGTCCATAATTTTTCTAATAGAGAAAATATTCCTGTTGTACTCCCTAAGGCCACCCACCATGTCAAGGAATGGTGGGAAACTTATTGTGAGAAAAGTACCACAGAGGAATCCCAACTACTATGCAATCACACCCTCTTGAAAATATTTTAGGGATGTTGTTCAGGAACAATATTACCCTATTGGAAGTTATGAAGACAAGTACATAAAATGGACCACACGGCGACAACAAAGGGACCAAGAAGTGCTTAAGTTCATGAATATCATTCCTATATTATGCACAAAGCTGGGTATCAAGGACTCTAAGTGACATCTATTTCTCATGTACCATGGTTTTCTGCACAAATACATACAAGAATAAATGGAGTTCTTAGACTTCTCCTCGCTTGACACAACATACCAATATGTTGTCAAAATTGAGAAAAAAATTAAATAGAAGAAGCAAGAATTTGGATCTACGAATCCAAAGTAGGGAAAGGGCACCCCTAAACCACAAAACAAAGGAAATATCTAGGGTGGAACAATCTATGCAAAACCCATTGAAGATGCAAGCAAATAATAGTAATGGGAAGATGAAGAAGGAATAAGGAAAGTGGTGTGAGTTCCACAAGAGCCCCACTCATAACACAAATGAATGTCTCATAAAGCGGTCATTGTTGGTTAAGCTAAACTATTTAGAGTAAGAGTAGGTTTGGACTCTAAAGCAAACCCTAACAAGGGGAAACAAACCATTGATGTAGAAACCAATGCCATGGTTGCCACCACCTAGGTCTAGAAAAATGAGCTGGAAGATCTAGAGGAAGGTGAGTGTCTCTTCCACTCACAAATGTGGGTGAAGGGTGCTCTACTATGTTTCATTGTCGATATTGGGAGTCAAAATAACCTCATCTCAATAGAAGTCATTAAGCATTCGGGCCTTCCAACAACATCACACCTGCAACCAAATACCATTAGGTGGCTCCACCAAAGGTGAGATCTTTATGTCAGTCAATAATGTCACTTGTCCTACAACCTCATCATTAAGCCTTTCACAAACGAGGTATTATATGATGTTCCTCCCTTGAATTTGTGTTATTTTGTTAGAAAAACCATACTTGTGGAAGCATCATGTTTTGTATGAGTCTAGACCTCATATTTTTATTATTACTTTGGGAATAAAACTATACAGGATACCAGAGGTACCTCACCTACTATCATTTCTCTTATCTCAACTAAGGAATGTAGTAAGATTGTCTCCCATACTAGGAAATTTGTTTTCTTTCTAATTCACTCTCAAAGTAAGGGGAAGATTGTGGCCACATCCATGGCCCCAAAAAGGGATCCACTATACAGCAGAACAAGTGGATAAGGTTTTGGAAGAGTACAAGAGCATCTTCTCCTAACCCACAGGGATACCTTTGCACTGTTAGGTGAGGCTTTCAATTGATATGACCCCGCAATGTACCTCTACAAAATGGGCCAATCTGCCACCGCTCTCTTTTAGAAAACAAAGAAATAAAGCAGAAAATATAGGAGTTTCTACAAAAATGGCACATCCAACCAAGTTGCTCACCCTGTGGGAGTTTAATTATACTCGTACAGAAGAAGGATGGGACCTAGAGACTTTGCATTGATTATTGAGCTCTGAATAAAATCACATTCATGAATAGATACCCAATTCCACAGATTAAAGACCTTCTTGACCAACTTAAGGGGGAAATTACTTCCGCAAGATTGATTGGAATCCTGGTTATCACCAAGTTCCAAGAGAACCCACAAATGTGTGGAATACCACCTTCAAGTGCAAGGAGAGTATTTTTGAGTGGTTGGTCTTGCCCTTTGGTTTGACAAATTCCCCTGCAACTTTCATGAGGTTGATAGATGACATCTTGTGACCTTTCACCAACTCTTTCATGGTTGTATATTTAGATGATATCCTCATCTTTAGCAACATTTGGGCAAAGCACTTGCAACATATTTGGCAGGTCCTTCACACTCTAAAATAACACAAGCTATGTGCTAACTTGGAAAAATGCTTCTTTGGCATGGAAAACATCTATTTGGGTTACATTGTTGATGAAGAAAGTGTGCATGTGGATTCAGCTAAGATCCAAGTCATTCATGATTAGTTTGCCTCGATGACTCTAACATAGCTTCACATCGTATTAGGCTCTGCTAACTTTTATTGAAGATTTGTGTTGGAGTCCTTTCATATCACTTGGATCTTAAGTCAAGTTACCAAGGGCAGAGCAAACACAAAGTTTTTTTGGTCTGAGACACAAAAGAAAGCATTCATTGAACCAAAAAGACACCTTCACTCGACATTATTCCTCACCCTACAAAACTTGTAATAGTTGTTTGATATTGAGACAGATGCCTCCAACTATGATGTTGGTGTGGTCATCATTCTGTAAGGGAATTTGGTGACCTATCATAGTGAGAGACTCTCTGATACTATCCAAAGATACCCCACCTATGATAAGGAAATGTGTACCAATGTGCAGGCCTATCGACAATGGAAACATTATATTCTGGAGAAGGAGATGATCATCCACACAGATCACCAACCTCTTCAATTTATGAAAACATGGGGGAAGTTATACAATAATCACCATTAGAAATGGTCCACATATCTGCAACAATTCCATTTGAACATTGAATACAAGAAGGGTAGCACCAGTCACATCTCAAACTACCCCAGTTAACCCTCAATTATGGCACTAAACATATTTCTCAACTCTTGTGGGCACGACACCTTTGGATGGACATAACTATATGACGATGACTCAGAATTCGCTACCACCTACAATATGTTGATGACTGGAAAGCAAGTTCCAAACTTCCACCTTCAGGATGGAATGTTGTGCTACTTTGAACACCTTTACATTCCTTCAAGCTAGTGTTTCAAATTGATTTGGGAGGCACATTACAATTGGGTCATAGGGAACTTTGGTGTGGAGATGACAATGGTAATACTGCAAAAGTATTTTTATTGGCCAAAACTCCAACACGATGTTGGAAAGTATCTCAAATCATGCACTATCTATGCCATCACCAAACCAACCATTAAAAATCAAGGCCTATACACCCCTTTGCCTACTCCTAACCAACCTTGGGAATCCATCTCAATGGACTATATATCTAGCCTTCCTTTTGTTGAAGTAGTAACTAGTGTCAGTATTGATAGTGTAATGCATATTCATCATTAATGTATTTATTATATTCATTACTATATTTTATTTTGCTCAAAGCATAGTCTTCATGTTTATGAAGTCAAAAAGAGTAAGAATTCAATATGCGTCAAAATAAAATGTATTTGAGCCATGTCCCATTTGAACATTTCTAAGAAAAATAAATTTGAATTTTTGTTCGATTCAAAGACCACCAAATGAGGAAGTTGGCCCTTCCCAAAATAAGTCAACCTAGTGCTCCAACAAACACCTATTTGACCTCCTAGACAGTTATAGAAAAAGGACATTTCTACCCATTTGAAGGATAATCAATGATCATCATAATAAGTATTATATGCACCTAATAAAGAATAAGTATATGAATTAAAGGAGAAAAAAGGTAAGAAGAATATCGCACATGTGAATAATAAATTTTGTGGATAGGCCAAATTTTCTTGTTACTGTGGGCCTAAATTTCAAGATCGGAATTTGAGGAAGTTGACCAGTTTGACCTATGTTGACTTTGACTTTGGAGGTGACTTGGAGGAGGGCTAGACTTGGAGTTTTTGGTGGCAGTTTTGGTCTTGGCCCTGATCTTTGATTTCTCATTTTGATGTGATTTTATAAGAGAAGTATTCTTGGGTTTTCCCCTTATGGGGTTTTTCCCTGTCTAGTAGCCTAATTTTGGTGTCTCTTGTCTCTTTATTTTTCTTATAAGATTGAGCATTTGTATAATTGCTTGAGGAAGAAAGCATAAAAAATAATAAGAAGAAATCTAACATTCACAAGTAATTATCAATCAATATGAATCAAGCCTTATCTACCCTATGTGTGGTTTCTCAACATGACATCAAAGATATGGTGAATATAGGGGCACTATTAAAGAAGCCCTAAGTAGGGTTAGGTTTGGAAAAAATCAAAGAAGAAGTCTAATGTGCAAGAAGACCTAAGAGGTCAAGAACATAAAGGGTGTTGAGAACAAAGACAATTTGGGTCTTTGGCATGGAACTTGAAGCTCATGCATTCTAAAATACAATAAGCTTTCTATGGCACCTTTTATCTCTGTGAATGCGAGCTATAGGAAGACAATGATTTCTATGATGATGATGTAGTTGTTGTGATAATGATGCGAGCTCCTATAACAATGATGTGAGTTGTTGTGATGGTAATACAAATTCCTGTGATGATGATGTGAGTTCTTTTAATGATGATGCAAATTCCTAGGATATATTTATTTGTTCGCAACCAAGTTCTTCTGGCAGGATTTCAATGGATCCTATATCTCTGTGAGATGTATGGAATGTAAAAGCAAATGTGAGCTTACTATGGTAACATCTTCCAATGAAATTCAAGTTTACTATGGAACCATACTTCTAAGATGCAAGATATTTGATATTTTTCTGATTAGTCAAATTTAGGAATATGAATGGTGAATTTCTCCATGGAAGCATCTGAATTCTATGGCATCTAGTGATTTTTTTGTTGGTTCTTTATTATATGAATTATTTGACACTATATATGCTTACGTTGCACTATGATTATAGCGAGCTCTGAGGTTATATGTGAGTACCTTAGCAACATTACTCTTTGATATATGTGAAGGGTAGAGTAGAAATTTGTCATGAAGATCTAAGGCTCATTTTCTATGTCACATGTGCAAATATCGGATAACTATTGTAATCTGAAGTTGACTTCATGGAGGATAGACCTATGACATTTTTCTTTGGCTCATTGGAAGGTCACCATGATGTGTTGAGAAATATAGGGCTTTGATATGTTAGTGATTTCTCGATCTAGGTAACTGCTTGTGAAGGATTTTTACTTTTATTATTTAAAAAAATTCTTCCTTATGTGTGTGTTTATTTACTTCATCAACCAGCTACAATACAAAATAGACAAGAGTGAAATAACACAAGATATAGGCAACATGCCATGGAAAAACCTCTCCAACCTTAAGAGGAAAACCCACAGTAATTCTTGTTATAGAATCTTCTCTTGACAAAATTTCCAAGACCTAGACAAAGACCCTTTGACTGTTGTCTCTCCAAGATCAAGGCAAGTACCTTTTTCTACTATTGTCCTCTAACTTGCTATACCATAAATCAAATCCGTCACTATAGGTGCTAGGATCAGATTCTCTCTTCCTTCTTCCTTCCTCCAAGCTTTACTTATCCAAGATAGGTCACTTGTCAAGTTTTGACCTCAAAACTTTCCCTTAGACAAGATGATATTCTTGCTTGAATAGAACTATCCAAAAACCCTAATTGCATATTTGTAATTAGATCTCCTTGTGCAAGTGTGGACAAGATAATGTCCCTTCTAGCTTTCCTTAGAACCTCGCTTCACTTGAGGGTAAGTGTAGGATGTTTATATTGCAAATATTGGCCCAAGTGAAGGTGAAACCACTTTTGTAGGACTATAATTTCTGCCCTAGTTGTAGACATGTAGAAGTCATTGTTCTCACACATGTGATTAATCTAGAGGTTCTTTTAGCCTCCTCCTTTCCTCGTTGTACTTGGAGCTTTCTTCTAGGTGAATAACCAAATCCTTTAGGCATTGAATCGAACATTTTCAAGATGAGAACATATGACTATAGTGAAGCCCTCATGGTGACTTGTTTCTCCTTCACACGTGTGGTAGGCATCTTCTCAGAACATACCCAATACTCTCCTTCTTTTCGACCTCTTTTTCTTCGCTAGTAGGTAGACTTCCTTATTATTTTTTCGCACTCCCTTTTAGACCCAATCTGAGAGTGTGTTGTATATTTGAATGAGGGAGGAGTGGCCTTATTTATAGTCTTCTCAAGGCTGCCCATTAGGCTGAAATGGGTTGTCTTTAGGCCGACCTATACACTAGATTTAGCTGACATGAATAACATGCTTCTAGTCTTCCTTTATGCCAAAAACATAATGCCTTGTTGTCTTTTCTTGGAGGAGACTTCTACTAGTCCTTTACACTTGATCTTGGAGACACACATTCATAACTTGACATACCTTTTACAATACTAATATTAGATCAATGACAAAAACCTATTATCTAGCCTAGAGCTCAAAATGGGAGCTACTACACAATTTTGAGCATGAAACCCATGACTCAAATTTACAAAATAATTTGCTAGGTACAATTTACATCATTTACATTGGAATGTGTCACTATGAAGGCCGCACCTAATTACACTTTCTTCAATACTCCCTCTTAACTAGGGAGGTATTCATACATACATGGTACTTGGACAATTTTTCAAGTTCACAGAAGAATTCCCAAAAGAAGATCGGATTTGCAATCCATCTCTTATAACATCATTTCAACCAACATTTTTTTCATATAGCAAGGCCTTGACTAACAGCTCTATCTCTCACTTAGATCAGAGCACAATTTTGGCAAGACCAATGACTGATAGACACACATCATCATTGTCTCTCTTAGGGTCATACCCACCCGGGTGTTCTCTGAGTATCTACTAGGACTATTCTCATCTTGGGTTCCCATCCCTCAAGAATAATGGTCCTTTTTCCCACTCTTATCTTGGATGCCCTACCACATCCTCAAAGAGTTTCAGATGCCAGTTGATTACACAATCCTCCATTCTTTCTTCCAAAATGAAGACAATATTGTCGTGTCTAACTCTCCCTCTTAACCAGGGATGAGTTCCAAGTTCCTCTTTTCTCATAAACCTTCTCAAGTTCCTTTCCTCATAAGAACCTTCCAGAGCTCCCTCTCACACAGGGACCCTATCATCAACACTTTATAGGGTCTTCTAATTTCTTGACAATCCAAGACCTCCATGTCATCAATTTCTTCATATGTAAGGTCCAACCATCCATCACTTTCCTTCATCATTTCATTCCTTCTTTCCGGAAAAGTGTCCTTCTTGGCTTTGTATCTGGATCTTCCTTCAGAGGGCCATCTCTCTTCACTTTTCCTTCAATGGTGATCACTCTAGATCACAAGGTACATGGTTGTGACATCTTTCACAACTCTTCTTGTAAAGGCCCTACACACATGCCCAAACTTTCTCCAAGAAATAAAAAATCAAAGCAAATCACATATTACCTTTTGGTGATGGCCTTTTCTAGTGACATATTGTACCAATATCCTACATGCTTCTATCTCCAAGGCTTGTTCTAGTGTTAAAGGGTCTTCTTCTTTCTTCATAGTTCTTCATGCCTTTCAACGAGAGATTACATCTTTGTCAGATATTGAATCCTTAAGATTTTGGTATTTCCTTTGATCTCTTTCTTTCTCTTTATTATCAGACCTCCACCTCATATTCCACATGAGGTCATATGTTCACCTGCACAATCTAGAGAAAGATATCTTCTATATCAAAAACAAATGACATGATATCTCAAAATATAATAACATACATACCTCATTAGTCTAGAATCACTCCATGATTCTTGTTGTGGACTGCTTGAAGGATATTTGACTTGCAATGAAGTTGATTTGACTGTTGCAGCTTCTCTTAGTACCATTATTTTGAATTTCATAAACCTGGATTCCTTAAAGAGAATATTTTCCTGTGAAACCCTTCAAAGATTTGGAGAACCAAAGTGTTCTCATCTTAAGGTTCTCTACAACTTGCACTTCATTCTCTTCTAGAATCCTTTCATAAATAAATTCCTATACAACACACTTGTATCATAACTTTAACATTTCTTGCAAAGGATTCAACGTATCCTCATACATCAAGTGTTTTTCTATGGATGGTACAAAATACAATGTACATAGCCAAACTATACATCCTTCAAAGACTTCTAATCGATACTACATAAGATTTTCCATGAATTACAACATATCACAAGATGCTATGCTACCTATCATGCAACCAAGAATTATGAAAGAAAACAGGAGGTGATCTTTTAAATATAGTAAAGATCCTGAGATTCCTCCTTCTTCAGCTTCTTTTCATTGAATTGAACTTCCTGAGTGACATGAGCTTATTCATCCTTCCTCTTACCATTCCTCTTTCGCTTGGGACAGTCTCTTCGGTAGTGTTCATACTCATGACATTCAAAGAATTGAATCTTTGACATGTCCTTATTAGGGTGATGTCGGGACCAGACCTTCCAAATTTTCCAAACTTTCATTTTTCTCTTGAACCTAGAAGGCAATGCTTGCTCCTTGGGTCCAATTCAAATATCTTCTTTGGCCTTGAATCTTGTTTCTTCCACTTTTCATATAGACAAAAGATCATTGAGTGAGGATGCCTCTTTCTTAGCCCATTATGCAATATGTAAATTTCCCCCATTCTTCGAGCAGTGCATTCATCACTATAGTAGTCATTTCCTAGTCAGAAATAACTTTTCGATGATCCTGCAATTGATCTCTCATTTCGTAAACTCTTGTAAAGTAAGGAGCTATACCTCCTTCTTTGTTGATTTTCATTTTGTACAACTCATTTCTTGGAGAGATCACTTCTCCTGCAGTGCTGATGAGAATAATTCAGTCAACTTGTCATATATTTTATTAGTTCTTTCAATATTGGCAACATAGGGGATCAAAGAGTCCTTGATTGATTCCATAAGAATATTTTGAGCTCTTATTTCATTCAACCAATTATTGACTTTCGGTAATAACATGAACTTTTCCTTGCACATGGTCCATCACTTCTTGTTCTCTTAAGTTGATGTTCGTTCTCTTCTTCCATGCAAGGAAGTTGGCAAATCCAACTAACTTATTTCATTCCTTACAAGATGACATCTTTTCAAAATTATATTTTCTCATGAATAAGATACTTACATGATATGAATATCTTGAAGCTTTAACTTTTGATGCCTTGATGTTTTGTACTTAGAGATCTTCCCTTCAAGTAGAATGTTTGGATGCTTGTTGCCTTCCTCCTATAAATTTGTCCTTTAATTTGAATATGAGAATCCTTGATGTCTCCTTCTTGTAGTGCTTCATTTAAGAGTTTTAGATCTTGCCTTTCCTTGATAGATCTAGGGTTATGAAGTGTAGATCTAGATCTTGCTTTACCTTTGACTTTAACTGCCCTACTTCTTCTTCAATGTTCTTTATCTTCCCTTCCTTGATGTGCTACCATAGCTCTGAAACCATGTTGAGAAATCTAGGGCTTTGATATGTTAGTGATTTCTCGATCTATGTAACTGCTTGTGAAGGATTTGTACTTTTCTTACTTAAACAAATTCTTCCTTATGTGATTGTTTATTTACTTCATCAACCAGCTACCATACAAAATAGGCAAGAGAACAATAACACAAGATATAGGCAACATGCCAGGGAAAAATCTCTCCAACCTTGAGAGGAAAATGCACGATAATTCTTCTTATAGAATCTTCTCTTAACAAAATTTCCAAGACCTAGACAAAGACCCTTTGACTATTGTCTCTCCAAGATCAAGGAAAGTACCTTTTGCTACTGTTGTCCTCTAACTTGTTGTACCATAGATCATATCTATCATTTAGGTGCTAGGATTAGCTGCTCTCTTCATTCTTCCTTCCTCGAGGCTTCACTTATCCAAGATAGGTCACTTGTCAAGTTACGAACTCAAAAATTTCCCTTAGACAAGATGATATTCTTGCTTGAATAGAACTATCCAAAAACCCTAATTGCATATCTGCAATTAGATCTCCTTGTGCACGTGTGGACAAGATAATGTCCCTTCTAGCTTTCCTTAGAACCTCGCTTCACTTGAGGGTAAGTGTAGGATGTTTATATTGAAAATCTTGGCCCAAACGAAGGTGAAACAACCACTTGTGTAGGGCTGTAATTTCTTCCCTAGTTGCAGACCTATATAAGTCATTGTTCTCACATGTGTGAGTAGGCTAGAGGTTCTTTTAGCCTCCTCCTTTCCTCAATGTACTTGGAGCTTTCTTCTAGGTGAATAAATGAACCCTTTAGGCCTTAAATCGAACCTTTTCAAGATGAGAACATAGGATTGTAGTGCAGCCTTAATGGTGACATTTTTCTCCTTCACACATGTGGCGGGAAGCTTCTTATAATAGACCCAAGTCTCTCCCTCTTCTCGACCTCCTTTTCTTCGCTAGTAGGAAGACTTCCTTCTGAATTTTTCGCACTCCCTTTTAGACCCAATCCAAGAGTGTGTTTTCTATTCAAATGAGGGAGGAGTAGCCTTATTTATAGTCTTCTCAAGGCTGCCCATTATACTAACATGAGTTTTCTTTAGGCCAACCTATACATTTGATTTAGCTGATGTGAATAACATGCTTCTAGTCTTCCTTTATGCCAAAAACATAATGTCTTCTTGTATTTACTTGGAGGAGACTTCTACTAGTCCTTTGCACTTGATCTTGGAGACACACATTCATAACTTGACATGCCTTTTACAAGTATAATATTATATCAATGACACAAACATATTAACTAGCCTAGACCTCACAATGGGAGCTACTACACAATTTTGAGCATGAAACCCATGACTCAAATTTACAAAATATTTTCCTAGATACAATTTACATCATTTACATTGGAATGTGTCATTATGAATACCGAACATAGTTACACTTTCTTCAACATGCTAGACCAAATTTTTTTTTATATATAGTGTAATAAAGAGACCAAAACTATGTGAATCAACTTTTTAACTAAAGGTAGAAACCTTATTTGTAAACTTTGTGGTAAAGATCAACATTATTGAGTAGTCGAATTATCAATTTAAGTAGTCTTATATCTCCTTGTAGAAAGGACCGTGACAAGGAATTTGAAGTATATGAACCTCATATTTGTGGAAAAAGCATGTGGAGTAGCTATGCTGCCCTCCTATATATATAAAAGGACTAATTACATCATTGAAGTTGACTGTTTATGAAGTCTGAAATGAATCATTTAAAAAATTTGACGTTTATGTAGAGATTGAACCTCCTCTTTGTAAGATCTCTGTGAATAATATTTATGCACAAATTTTGTGATTTGAGCTAAATCTCATATAAAGGACATTTCAAGAAACCCAAGGAAATATCTATGGTTAGAGTCATAGTTCAATCGATACAAGTCTGAGGTATCTCTATTGGAGGAAGATGATACATATCAACTGAAGAAAAATAAAATGAATGGATCTATGTAAGGTTGGACAAGTAAGGTTGAAACAGGTGTGTATACTTTTTGTTCATTTTCAACTAATGGCCTATGTCAACTATATTTCATGTTATGCTAAGTCTTCTAGGTCATGGTGAAATCACATTTAGGAATGAGCATGAAAATTAAGCTAACAATCTTATGTTCCTTTGAAATATAGTGACATATAATAAAGGAGTCTGTATAGATATATTAAAGATAGTTATGTTAGCATTCATATTCTTTCCTTGCATATGAAGACTAGGTTTTTATGATAAAGTAATGAAATCTCATGTATAGATGGCCTGTCAATAACGTCTTTGGGGTTTTGCAGCTAACTCTTTAGTATGCTTGTAGAATTTGCAATTCTTAAATGGTAGGTCTTGAAAACTTTAAATATTGAAGCATCTGTTGAAATATGTAACTAGGTTCGGTCTTAATAATGACATATGTAATCATGATTTTATGTATTTGATGTAATGTGAAAATTAAATTTATTATTGTTGATCTTGAGGCATGGGTTTCATGCTCTAGGAAAAAAATAATAGGTCAAGCTCCCATTGTGAGCTCCTAGGGCTTGTCATTGAGTCTACAAGTCATTAAAGTCATTGTCATGTATGAAATACCCATTCAAGGCATGTTACATATTGTAAAGAAATTTATTCGAGTCAACAATAGAGTCAAAAGACCCTCCAAGACCTTGTCACGAGTGCTACAACCAGTCAGCCTAGGTGCTATGCCAAGTCGGCCTACAAGCAAGGGTAAGGAAGCCTATATATATAAGCATTTGGAGTCATTCCAAATAACATCAATCAAGCATCCACATCTAAGAAAATAAGTATGAATAAAGAAGAAAGGAAACCTCTTGTGCAGTGAAGAGAAGAAAGGATAATAACGAAGTTTTTAAGGACAATCTTTGGGCCATTCATATCACACGTGTGACTAGAGCTAGGATTTTTGCAGTAAGGAAATGAAAATCTTAAAGGAGCTGAGATATAACCTAAGGATAGAATATTTTTCTAGTTGAATTCACAATATGAAGATCCCAAGTCAAGCAAAGGAGAGAAAGTACTAAAATATTTCTTCATCATCTCACACATGTCGCCTAGGGTTTCTGAAGCAAAGGCCAAAAATTATTGAAGTTGCAGGCAAGACGAAATTGCAAGAAGACAGGTTGAAGTTGCAGGCAAGCCAAAATTGCAAAAAAGATAGGTTGAAGTTGCAGTCAAGATGTTGGAACATTGAATGTCAAAACAAGGAAGGAACAACGAATTTGACTTGGAAATAGAATCAAGGTGGACTTGGTCTTGGAGGAGTTTTTCTCAAGGGTCTAGGTCTTGGAATTCATTAATTGAAGATTCCTAAAGAAGAAGAATTTGTGTGGGATTTCCTCTAAAAGTTGGAGATGTTTTGGCCCTGGTTGATCGCCTATATATTGTGTCCTTTGTATTATTTTATTTATAGTTTGGTGACTGTTTGATGAAGAAAAATGCTAATAATAAACAAGAGAAAGAAGAAGATAACTATGTGAAGTAAAAAATATATCACAATCAGTTATCAAATTTTGAGAAATCATCTATCTAGCTACCCCTAGATTTCTCAACATGGTATTAGAGCTAGGGAAACAATTCAAGAAAGGGCATATCAAAGAAGGACACTCAAGGGTAGAAGCACTAGAATATCATTAAGAGCTAAGGTAGCAAGATAATGAAAGGCATCTTGAAGGGAGGCATCAAAGGGAGTATCAATAAAAGTCAAGGCATCTAAGAAAATAGTGAATCTTCAAGAATACTTAAGGGTTGCGTTCAAAAAGAAAGCTTGATAAAATTTTGTGCACACAATTCTCAAGGTATGATATGAAAATAGGAAAGAAGTTACTATCTCTCGCTTATGACATTGAAAGGAATTGAACTCATTCCAAAATCAAACGAATTTTTTTACTACAATATTCTCCCTTCACCAAGAAAGTAGACTTACAAACTATGGGCATAATGAAGTGATTTCTGAGGGATATTAAATCATTGTTTCAAGATGCCGAAAGCATATTTCAAATACTAAAAACTCGTATGAAGATCAAACATTTGAGCCTTGAAATAAAGGACTATTTATATTTTCTTGAAAATTATATCCTACTAAAGCAACTTTAGATTCAAGTGTCTCAACATCCTCATAATCACCAATTAATGAAGGCAGTCAAGATATATCATATCTCTTATTACTTTTTCTCTATAGAATGATCAATCATTCGAGAAGGCTAACCTTCCAATTGAAGCACGTTAGTAACCATTTAATACATTCTAAAAGGTAATGAAAACAAGAATCTACAGACAGTAGATAAATACAGCAAGAAGATTCTCTAATATGAAGATTTGTTGCAAACAAGTCTTGTAACTATCCACATAGCAGAAAATAGTTCATGGAGAAGCAGGTCCCATCAAAAGAGAAGTCATATCCCTAGTTGAAGCCTCATTAAAATGGAAAGTATTGAAGGTAGAAAATGATCAATAAATATCACAGTACCTTTTTGAAGTAACCATGGCATTCTGAAGAACTAAACACTACAGGTACGTATCCATGAGGTATGTGTAATGTTATTTTCTTTATTTTTAAGGGTCCATCATAAGATGTTTTAAGGGTTGAATTTATGGATCTAAGGTTTGTATTTTAATCTATATATGACTCATAAGAAACCCTAGTGATGAGAAACCCTAGTCTTAAAGTAATTGTTCCCTATGATTTGAGCTCTATGATTTGTTATGATTCTAGGACATGGGATAAACACTAGAATGACATGAAGAGACAATAATATGGTCTAGGCTTTGAAATTAAGAAGCCCCAAATATAACAACCCTGAGTTAAAAGTTCATCTAACAAATTTAATAAAGGAAAAAATAAGACCAAGGTTATAGGACACATATTCCAAGCTAAATGTTGGGAAAAATATCCTAGTGGGCATCACTTGTTGTGTATTATGGCTAAGGGGAAATTGGCAAAGGCAACTGTAAAGGCTTTTAAAAATGCAAAAAAACATTATTGGTTTTTTTATTTATGAAAATAAAGGAAAATATGAGAAAATGGAGGGGAAAGGTCACAAATTGCATGTGAGGAGGAAATTGATCGAAAATTAAAGAAAACAAAGAAATTAGAGGCATCAATAAAAAAAAGACATCAGAGCATCAGTTTGGGGCCTTTTGTTAGTTCATTTTTGGAATTAGTATCAGAGAGGAGAAGAGCACCAAGAGGAGAAGGAAAGTAAGGAAAGCAAAGGAAAGAAGGGATCAAGCAAGGAAAGGTTGGATCAAGGAACTTTAATGAAAATACTTGAGGTAAAAGGTTGCATGTGTGATTTCCTAGTTGGTTTTGGCATGCATGCTCTATGAATCCATGTATTTGGTTTCTTTGTTGTCACTGGAATGGGTTTTCCTAGGTTTTGATAGTGGTTTTAGCCTTGCCTTCCCATTTTTGTATAACCATGATGTGAAGGTATTATTTCTTGGTGAAGATTTGGATTGCTGAAAGGTTTTGGATCTGGGAGAGGTGGTCTCAGGAAAATCCCAAGGGTTGGGGGTGGAGATATTTTTCTCGGGAATCCCTCAACAAGTGGGTGGAGACAAGAAAATTCCTCAAGGAATGGTGAAGGAATTCTGAGGCATCCAATCTAGATTTGGTTTTGTGATCTCAGGACCGTTTTAGGTGAGATAACGATATGGTGAGCGTGGAGGTTCTTTAACCTCTAGATTCCCTTGGTTGCTTATGGATCATTTTATCCCATGAGATCTCACATTCATGCTTCGAATATGGCATGGGGGTGATTGGCTAAAAGAAAGATTTGGTTCAACCTAATATATGGTCAGGTGGTACATGGAAGTCCCTAACTTGGTTGGCTTTTTCATATGGTTAATAAGAGTTAAGTTTCTCTTGCCTTTGATGAGTAATTATACTTGTTATTATGTGGCTTTAATGGCTATTCTATCATTGTTATCTACCTGGTTATATGTTGGTTATAAGCATGGTTATCTAACAGATCTAAGTATGGATATTATCACATTTTAATCAATGAATGTTTGATTAATGAATGCATGAACAATTGGTGATATGATATCTATTGTGAGAAGGCATTGGTCCTTCTTTTGAAACCTTAGATAAGTTTCAGATCCTATGTCCAGATATGCATTCATGGCTTGTAGGTTGCATGTTTACCATGTGTTTGACGGAGTGTCTGTCATGGTTGGGAGGGGTCAAGTCAAAAACTTTTTCAATTTATTGGTTTAAAAGCTTTGTATCTATGTTATTCATCATTTCTATAAGTTTCATTGAGTTTTGAGCAGAATCTTGAGTCCTAGCCCTGTAAACGTGGCTTAGAATTCAGGGTTGCTGGCATAGAACTAACTAGAAAAGTCCACATTCGTTGGGAATCAAGCCTATGGGAGCGACTGCAGGCTTCCATATGCTTGGAGGCCTTGCCAAGGTAGTGAGGAAACTTTCCATTGATCTATGCAAGCCCCAAGGTACTGAAGGAAGGTTTTTACTTCCTAGATAATGTGTTGATGTCGACAGGAAGTGACCTGTTGCAGGAGGGCCTCAATGTATCCCCTATTAACAACAAAAAATGAGTATCATGATTCAATACATAATGACATCGATGTGGAACTATTTGAGGAATGATAAACATTGAATGAAGGCTTAAGAGTATCGTAGCAGATATCAACTGAATGACTTCTCTTGAACACATCAGCGACACTAAAAGGAGTTGGAAAAATTTACCCAAAACTGAAAACAAAGGCTTTGAAATGGTGTGACAAACCAAAACACAAGAAGATTTCCCAACCCAACAGCTATGGAGATGAAGTAGAAGAGTTTCATATTCAAGAGCAACTCACTACCATTAATAGGTAGAATATCCTATTTTCCCAACTTCCCCAACCATTGTTTGTGAGTACCTCTTTATTTTTTAACAAGCTCAAGGAGGATAACATATGCTTGATCTGTAAGTTCATCCTTCAAATGAATCCCTTCGAGTATGTTTAATGAACTTTGAGAAGGAGTGGTTCAGCCCCGTCATGTTCAACAAGTCCAACAAAGGTTTAACTCGACCCCTTTTTCATGTTTAGAGAGTTTGACAAAGAGGCGAAAAAGAAAACTTCAAAAGTTAATTTTCATAGATAGTCTCTTGAATCTAAGAAGGCAGGAAACAATACTCAAGAAAACCTCTTAGCCATGTTCAACTAAGGTATTCCTTTTTCGCAGATAGTCTAGCTCAGTCTGGAAAAGGGTTAAACTTATACTAAGTAGATGTCTTTTCATTTACTTTAATGAATTCGAAAAGACAAGTGCTCGACAATATTTTCATATTTTGGGAGTCTAAAAAGAGCTAAAAGAGAATTTCTTATGATCCGAACTTAAACAAAAATGCAACAAATTACAGATATAACCATAAATACAAAGATGCAGTAGAAATAACACTTCGTTTCATTAATGTCAAATACTAAAACATGCTTACAAACATAAGGGAAATAAAACTAGCTGGGGCGATGATAGCTTATCTCTGAGGAGATATGTGGCAACTACATTCTTCTGAACTATGTTACAATGAAGCTTGAAGGCCTATTTATTATTGAGAAACAATAGAAAACCCTAAACATCCAAAAACCTAACCCTAAGAGATGAAGCGCCAAAAATATGGGCCAAGTTTTGGTAAATTGGTACATCAACTTCATAGGTTTGTAACCTTGGCATATGATCTTTGTTTGACATGAAAAATACCTCGTTAGAAAGATATATTTGAGGACTACAACTTTCGGGTGGAATACATAAGTTAAATACTCATTTTTGCCTTATTTTTCCCAAAAAAATATCATTTAGGGCCTCAAAATGACCCCAGAAGTTCAAGACCTGAAAAAAAATGCCAAAAATAGTAAATTGTGTTATAATTAAGGAAACTAAAAAAACTGAAAGAGACAGTGGTGGGGGTCCAGGTGGAATAGGCGGGTGGCCACCAACATCCACCTAGATTAGTCCTCCCCCCTTAGGAAGCAATGATCCCCATTGTGTTGAGTGCCTCCATGAGATGGGGAAACTTGTAATGAACTTGGTCCCTAGTGAGCCATATGCCTTGGTGCGGGAGTTGTACAACTTTGACAACCTGATATAATTGGATCTTTTGCTGGTGATTGTTCTTAATATGTGTGTTCGTGATCTGATCATTTGTGGCATATTCCATGAAGTATGGGTTTAGATTTGTTGGTGTGAGTTATTCTGTAATGTCGGATGTGTCCACCAATGGTGGAAAGTATAGCCGAAGACGATCTACATTGAACACTGGGTGTAGACCAAGGAAACATGGAATGTTGAGCTTGAAGGCATTGTCCCCTATAGCCTTGGTGATGGTGTATGGCCCATATTAGAGCGGGCAAAGCTTGCGATGGGGTCCAGCTAGGTGCTCCTACTGTAAATGTAGCCAAACTTTGTCGCCCACCTGGAACTTGTGCGACACCTGATTCTTATCATGGTGTTTTTTTTACTTAGAATTGGATTTTTCCAATATATCATAGACTTATTGGTGGATGCGTTGAATGAGCTCAATGAATTTGTTATCTCTGTTGGCTTCGAACTAGACGTGAGTCAAATTTTCCTGAGTGCTGCAAATGGTATGACCACATCAATGGGACATAATGGCCAAAAGTCGAACCCTACTTGAAAGGGGTTCTGGCCTATTGAGCTATGTACAACTATGTTGTAGTTGTGTTGTACATAGGGGAGGCTGTCATCCCATGTGCATAGATGCTTTGAGTTTTACATACGCAGAATGTGTACAATCATCCTATTGACGACCTCTATTTGGCCATCAGTTTGGGAGTGGAAAGTCATGGACTTAGTAAGTTTGATATCCAACATTGACCAGAGACTTGACCAAAATGCACTTAGTAATATGTTGTCCCGATCTGAGATAATGGACTATGGGATCCCAAAGTGTACCCACACTCACTTAAAGAAGATCTTAGCAATGGCCTCTGTTATGATACTCTTCTTGCAGGCTGCCATAATGGTCGTCTTAGAGAATCTATTGACGACCACAAAAACACAGTCATTGTCATGCTTAGTAGAAGGAAGGCCTGACATGTAATCCATGGATATGGATTCCCAAGGTTGAATAGGAGTAGGCATAGGAGTATATAGGCCTTGCTTCTTGATGATTGGTTTGGAAATGGTGCAAGTAGTGCGGAATAAAATGTGCTTCCCAACATCTTGAAGAAGGTTCAGCCAATAAAAGTACTTCTGTAGTACTACCATTGTTTTCTCTGCTCCAAAATGTTCAACGACCCGACTATAGTGCGCCTCCCAAATAATCTTGGCACGCTCACTTGAAGGAACACAGATGTGTCCCAGGTGGCATAACAATGCATCCTGGAGGTGAAAATTTGGAACCTTCTTACCTTCTAGGAGTGTATGGTATGTGTTACCGAATTTTGGATCTCCCTTGTAAAGATGTAGCCACCCCGAAGTCTCGTGCCCACAAGAGTTAAGCACAGTGATCATCACCATGACTAGTGGTCGGCTAAGGCAGTGTGCAACATTATTGGTGTTTCTCTTCTTGTAATTAATGTTCAAATGGAACTGTTGCAGGTGAATAAGGACATGACGAAAGCTAAATTCTTTCATTGTCTCAAGATGCGCACTATTACTTTTCAGAGGGAGCATGCGGCTCCACTCACCTTGAAGAAAGTTATGCATGTACTCGGACTAATGAAGAACTTGGTATCCATTTCCATTCTTGAGGATAGAGGATATGATATGATATTTTCCGAAGGAAAGGCATTCCTTTGACACATAGCCACAGGTCAAGTAAAGAAGATAGGGATTCGAGTTCAGAATCTCTATAAGATAGAGGTAGAGGATTATGTTGCTTTGAGTTCAAAAGTGGAAAAGATGTTGATCCAAGATGTTGGTGAGTTGTGGCATAGGCGATTGGACCACTTGCATCATGGGGATTTGAATATATTGCAGCAAATCTCCATCGGTCTTCCCAAAGGTACACTTGAGCAAGTTGATACATGCAAGGGTTGTACTTTAGGAAAATACACCAAGTCTTCTTTTGGAGATAGAGACAGTTGAGCAAAGTCTATTCTAGAGAGAGTCCATTCAGACGTGTGTGGACCATTCTCGACAGTATCCACCACCAAACACAGGTATTATGTTATATTTGTAGATGACTATTCCTTTAAATGTTGGATATTTTTCATGCAGAGAAAGGATCAAAAATTCACAATTTTTTGTGAATTCAAAGCATTGGTCGAGAAATAATCAGGCAAGAAGTTGAAAGCTCTACGGAGTGATAACGGTGGAGAATATGTCTCTAATGAGTTTAAGAACTTTTGTGCAGTGAAAGGGATTAAATGAGAGTTGACGACACCTCGTAACCCTCAACAGAATGGGGTTTCCAAGAGGAAGAACAGGAGCATAGTAGGGGTAGCAAGGGTGGTGTTGCATGATCAGGGCCTACCACTACACTTGTGGGTTGAGGCATGCAACACGGCAGTTTATGTTTAGAACCATCGTCCACATCAGATACTTGAGAGTAAAAAACCAGAGGAAGCTTATTCCGATAAGAGGCCAAATGTTGGTCACTTCAGGATTTTTGGGTTATCGTTTATTTCCATGTCACCAAAGATGCACATAAGAAGCTTGAGCTAACAATAAAGTTGGGGATATTTTTGGGGTACACTGATACTCCCCACAACTATTGGGTGTACATGCAAACCAGTCGGATGACAGTGGTTTGCAGGGATGTCAAGTTTGATTAGGAGAAGGCCATGCGATTATCCCTTGAGAGGGAGCTTGAGCTACATGCGAAGGAGGAAATTTTAGTTCCTAAGGTTGAGTAGCCTCAAATTGATGTGGAGTAGCCACATGCAGAGGCTTTGGGAGTGGAGACATCCACTCAGGCAGAGTCTTCCAGAGAGGGAAGAAAGCACACTAGAGAGGCTAACAGAGTGTTGGATGATGAATAAGAGAATGTGGGAGCACCCTCTTCTCAGTGCAGACAGAGGAGGTCACCAGAGATGTACATTGGATACATGGCACTTGTTATGCTCCTATACCAATAGGTGTCATATATCATGATTGACTTGATGAGCTATGTAATATGTTCATACCTTTCCTTGTTGCAAAGGTTTTCCATATTGTCAAAAAATAAAAAAATGTAAAGAGGGTATACCCTAAAAGAAAAATCAAAGGATAAAAAGAATAAGATGGTCAAAAAAGTGAAAGAAAATGAACTCCACCAAAAGAAAGACCAAGGAAAGTGTGCAAGTTTAAATTCCACTACTTTTTACTCTTATGCAATAAACAATTGTGCGCAGCTTGTAATTTATGCCACAATTGATGAACAGTCAAACAGCTTAAGCTTGGCTAGTTCATATTTGAATTTTATGTTTTAGAGATAGAGAATAAAATCTAATCAAACTATTTAAACTTGGCAGATAAGTAGATATGTAGAGTGAATAAAAAGAGCTCAACAGTTTAATCTGAGCCCTTGGATGTAATAGTGCAGACTTAGATAGGCTTTGCCATGTAAAAGAAAAGGAAGATTTGATAAGGGTTTGCCAGTCTAAGTGCACCCTAATAAAGAAGAAAAAATGATAGGTTAAAGTAGGCAAGGTAGGTAGATGATGTTGCAGAATGATACATGTGATGAATAATGTCTCTAAATGTGTTAATCTTTCATTTTTCATTGAAAGACCAAGGCACGCATCACATTGAAGACATCACAAGCAAAGTAAAGTCACAATGATTAACTCCTTTTCTCATTTTCCCTAATTATTCACTAATTTCCCCTAAGCACTAAAGCATTTGCTAAATTAGAGGGGCTCAGATCATTTCTCTAACTTCTGGAGGGACCGAACCCTCGGCCCAATAATTTAAAAAGCCTAAGTACTTAGAATCATCCATAAACCATTCATTTGATTTCATAACGTATTTTCCTAAGTAAAATCTTATTTTACCTAGGAACAATGCAAAATATCACCTAAAAAACCCCTTTTCCACTTTAAGCCTAAGTTTAAATGTATACTCGAAATGTTTTAACTTAGCGCTTTCATTTCATTTATCATGTAATCTTTGACTTATATTATATAAATCCCACCCTATTTACCCTTTCCCGTATTATTTAATTATATACTAAAAACCCCAAATTATTATATACCCCGCCCCGGTTAATTATAACCATAAACATAGTTAAAAAGGGATTAATGGATTAATCTGAGATTCATTAATAACCTAATCTCCTCGCTCTGCAAAATGGGATTAATTAACCCTCTTGGTTAATTAGTAACTTCCCTAGCCAATCATAACACCCCCGATATGATTAATTAACTCCTAATTATGTCGGGCTCACCGCAGTTAAACTCCACCACACCACGTCTCCCGTCAACCGTCCGATCGCGCCCCCATCATCCGATGGTTGTTATTGATATCGCGCAACCCTTGTTGACCATGCGTTAACACGCGATCACCAAGCAGTTTTTACACCATACCACCGCCACACGTCAAGCAACCAATGGAATCGCTGGTCCGAGGTCCATTACAACCCTTCTCCAAAAGCGGTGTGATATAAACCACTTACCGCTTCCCACTAACGACAGAACATCACATCATCAAGTCGATGCCATCTGTCCACTGTTCATTCAAAGCTTACCCGCCATTATCAATCATTTAGCCGTTTAAACACAAACACCCCAGTTTTGCTCGTTTTCACCTGATGGTGTAGTAAAACCCTATGAAACCCATTTGTGCCACCTAAAGCCTCTATTAAACAATTTGAGCATGGTTTATCTCCTGAAAATCATTCTGGACTCACTCCATAGACCTGTTAAGCTCAAATGAAACCTTTTTTACCTCCCTTGCAAACCAGTGGTTTCTTAACAGTTTGTTTTGTTGTACAAGTGATCAGAAGACCACAGCCTTGGATAAACAGTCTTAATACTAGTCATAAGACCTGTTTAATCCAAGATTGTTATCAAATCTATTCAAACAGAGATGGAAGATAAAACATACAGTAAAAAGACAAGCAAAGGAAACAGGAAATTAAACGATTTACTAATGAAACAGACAGTAAAAACCTAAACCACACATTGAAGGTAAAAAGACACAGTAAAAAACAATCAAAGTGTATCATGGTTAAAGAGTATTAGATTGAAGACCAAGTCAAGTAAATTAGCTACCATGAAGATAAACAGTAGGGAAGACAGTTACAAAACAGAGTATACAAATTCATGTCAAAGTGAAGACAGATGAAAAAACAAAGCAGTAAAAGTAAAAGTAAACAGTGAACAATAAAATTAAACATGAAGACATTGAGGGTTAAACAAATATGAAAACATTTTCACCAGCTACAATGAAGTTTATCCAAAGTAAAAGTGAAAAATAGTCAAAAGAAGTTTAAGGTTAAAAGATGAAATTAGAGCAAAAATGGTACATTCTTCAGAAATTTCCTGTTTAAGTCATAGTTTTGAAGAAACTATTGTGGCCAATCCAAGAAGTATTTTGAGAAACTGGAGGATTTTTTTGTTCCTCAGAGGCCAATCTACAAAAACCTCTCTCACGTTTTACACAGGTATTATCAAGAGGGAGATAAGTGCATGTCTTCACAACCTATTTTTCAGTTTGTGAAACGTCCTGTTTTTGACATATTTTTGTAGAGAATATTGTGAACATCTGGAGATGAATGGTGGGAAAATAAGAGAGGTTTATCTCAAAAACATTCTTATATACAAAAACCTCTTTCACTTTTTACACTATTATGGATTGAGATATAAAATCATATCATTGAACCCTAAGTTTGCAGAATTTCTGGGGCAAAATGCACAAAGGAAGGATGCAGTTAGTGACTAGGATGCCTCATCATCAACTAAGAGTTGCTATCAAATTCGACTTTCTCTTATGTGTCACCATTAATCATAGAAATAGTGCCAAATACATTCATTAGTTTCGAATGTCATTTATTTAAGTTCTATTAATGTAAACAGTTGGAGATATTTGTGAAACTAATCTTGATATTTTTTCAAGATATTTTAGTTTACAATTAGTATAAATACTTCTTCATTTGAAGTATTTTGGTGTGGATTCTTAGAAATTGCTGTAATATTGATTCTTTTGGAATAAATTGTTGTTGGGCCAACTTTGTATGGCTTGCTGGATAAAGGATTGATGCAAAGGACTTTCCACAGATTTCTTGAATCAAACACCGGATCAATAAGTTCTCCATACCTTATGTTTTAAAGTTTTACTTGTTTATTATATCATCTATGTTTCATATATGAATGATAAATGAAAAAGAGTAATTCGGAATATGCTTGATTGCACTCTGTTTTCAATCGTTATTATTCTCTATGTTTTCTTCTAAATTAGGATAAACAATGAAATCTTAATTTCTCCTGTTTTCTAGTTCTTTCATTTTGATTATTTATTAAAGAATACTTAACTGCTCTTTATTAGTAATCATTCAAGTTCCCTCTTTAAATAGGCTGAAGGATTCTTAACTGCCCTTCACCCATTTTGAGACCATTCCATATATCCCAAGTCTTTATTTGTTCCCTGTTTGACCATCTTACCTTATGAAACCATCCTTTGTTAAGAAACCAAGTCCAGTTAAGCCATCTACTTTGAATCAATTAGCCCAATGGCCTAAACTACTCAGTCTTACTCCTCTGCTATTGAATCTCACCACCCAAACTCAAACAAAACTCCGAAACTTCATAACTAGCCTAATATCTTTCAAAACCAAACTAAATCATAAAGAGAGAGCCCTCTCTGGATACAGATTGGCTAGATTTTGTATCTAAAAGCCGGTTTGTGGTTACCTCAGACCCCTTTCCTCTTTGCAACAACTTCTAAGAAAATATGAGTGATAACAGCACTTATGGGTGCATGTGTTGTGATAGAACCATCTTCCTTTCAAGAAGCAGTGTAGTAGTTATTTTGTGTTGATGCAATGGTGGAGGAATATGACCCCATAGTTCGAAACAATGTTTGGGATGTGGTCCCGAGACCGGAGGACAAGTCAGTTGTAAACTCCCATTGGCTTTACAAGGTAAAACAAGCTACATATGGTAGTGTGAAGAAGCATAAGGCCAAATTTGTGGCCCGTGGCTTTTCACGGGAAGAGGGGATTGACTATGATGAGAACTTTACTCTTGTTGCAAGTTACTCATCAATCAGATTTATTTTGGCACTATCAGCACAAATGGGTTGGAATATCCATCAGATGGATGTGAAGACTGTCTTTCTCAATGACATGATTAGGGAAGAGGTGTACATAGAAAAGCCTAAAGGTTTTGAAACCTTGGACCGTGAGTCGCATGTGTGCCAACTCAAGAGAGCATAGTATGGGTTGAAGCAAGCATCCGGTGCTTGGTACAACATGATAGATAGCTACTTCACTGGGTTGGGATTCACAAAGAGGGAAGAAGATGCAAACCTGTATCACATAGTAGTGGAAGGTAAGATTTTAATCATTATATTTTATGTAGATGATCCCATACTTACAGGTTATGAAGCTAATTAAATATTGCAAGGAGGACCTTGCAAGAGAGTTTGAGATGAAGGACATGGGGCTCATGCATTACTTTCTTGGCATGGAGGTATGGCAGGGATATGGGGAGTTGTTTGTTTCTCTAGGAAAGTATGCCAATGAGATACTCAGGAGATTCTGCATGGAGAGCAGTAAACCCATGGAGACTCCTCTAGCTGGTAACTCGAGGAAGGAGGGTGCAACTTTAGGAAAAGTATTGGAATCTACTATTTGTAGGAAGCTTGTGGGTTCACTCATGTACTTGGTGAACACATGACCAGATATGTGTTATGCAGTTAACCAGCTTATTCAAGTGATGGTTAGGCCTACCAAGCTATATTGGAAGGCGACAAAGCATGTATTGAGATACCTCATAGGTACATACAGATAGAGGGAGTGAAGCTTCAAGGATTCACCGATACGGACTAGGCAGGAAGTCCATCTGACAGGAAGAGAACATCAAAAGGGATCTTTAGTATTAGGTCAGCGACAATTTCTTGGTACAGTAGGAAACAGAGATCGGTTGCACTCAGTTCGGCAAAGGCAGAGTACATGGTTTCAAGTCAAGCAACATGTGAAGCTATCTGGATGAGGAAGATCCAGGTTGGTTTGTTTGGTCAGTAGATGGATCTGACAGTTATTTATTGTGATAATCAGATTTGTATCAAACTCTCTGAAAATATAGTTTTTCATGATCGATCCAATCATATAGATATCTGGTATCATCATCTTAGAGATTGTGTATTGATGCGGATCATGTTGTTATATTAAATTCCCACGGAGGAGCAAGATGCTGACATCTTGACAAAGGCATTACCAAGATGTAAATTCGAATTTCACAGAGACAAGAATGGGGTAGCGGATAATCCCTATTCTTATTGAGAGGGAGTGTTGAGAAATGGCAACAAGGAATTCCAGTTTAATTTGTCCCTGAATTAAACTGTGACTTAAAATAGAATTCTTTTCTCAAAGCAATTTGAAAATAATTAATTAAGTTTAATTAACTTAATCAATTTAGGAGATTCGAATTGGAAGTATTTTAGAAGACATGTATATGTTATCCGTAACTTATAAGAGTTAAGGATGAGTTATGAATGAGTTGTAATTAGTTAACTCAGTTTATTGATTTAAGTCCAGTTAAATTAGTTCCAATCAATTTCAGGAACTAATAGTGAGTTAACAGTCAGTTGGGACACTAGTGACCTAATTAGTGCTACTCTAGTTAACTAAATATTCCACCACCGGAAAATCATGCATGTTGATTTTGAGAAAGACCCAGTTGAGACTAGGGCGTAGGGACAATATACTATTTGTTTTAGATTTGTATAAGTTGCACTGATAGTGCATGCAATCAGGAACTGATCCTTGAGGGCTTGCACTATTTTTAGAGGCTTTATTTCCCTTTAAA
Source organism: Pinus taeda (assembly GCA_000404065.3). Taxonomy (NCBI): domain Eukaryota; kingdom Viridiplantae; phylum Streptophyta; class Pinopsida; order Pinales; family Pinaceae; genus Pinus; species Pinus taeda. The sequence continues at coordinate 280,861 of APFE031573100.1, forward strand.
AACAAGTTATTCTTCATAGGAATGATATATTGGAATAGAGACTTGGAGAGCTTGTGAATTGGCTAAGATTTTTCCTTGAGGTTGTTTATGAGTTGGAGATTGAATTTGCTGAGTGTTGGGATTGTTCTAGAGAGAACAAACATTGTAATTTCATCTTAATTTTATGGATTAATTCAAAACAGATAGTGGGGTTTTGAGTTGTGGCTTTCCCTGGATATTTATTGTGTTATGTGCCTTTGATTCTCTTCCTCTATTGATTATTGTTTGCTCGATGTTTATGGTCTTCCGCTGTAAAGTGTAGAAATAGATTCTTGTCTCTTTCTTTAGCAAATTGCATTAGCTTGTGAATCTATAGGATTTTCTACAAGAAGGAAATTTGGTATGTATTTAAATCCAAAAAGGTCAATCTTTGGTGTCACTACAAGAAAGTTGTTTTGTCATATAGCCTCAAAGGTTGGAATATTTATCTAGACCAATTGAAGTTATCTAAAATATCCTTACACCCAAATCAAAAAAGGAAATTCAATCCTTCATGCGTATGATTAACGTTTTCTAGGGATTCATTTATGATTCTACTAAAATTGTTAAACCTATCCATATTCTACTCAAACAAGATCAAACATTTCACTAGAATGATAATAAACAAAAATATTTTTTGGCCATTAAAAAATTTATACGCTCTGACCAAGTCTTGGCAAAACTAGACTTCACTAAATATTTTATCATCTATATAAATGCCATTGAGGAAGCCATGTTTAGAATCCTTCTCCAAAAATATGATCATGAAAATGAGCATATGATAGCTTTAATGAGTCAAATTTTATCCAATGATGAACTAAAATATTCACTAATTGAGAAGCATACTTATGCTCTTGTTAACAATATTGGAAATTTTTAGCACTATATTTTAAGCAAACATACATAGGTAAGAGTCTGTTTACCGATTGTAATTTTTTTGTTATTTTAGACTTTACTATCAGGAAACTAACTCATTGGCTTTTTAAAATACAGGAACATGACTTGACTATAGTGATTACCACAACAATTAAGGGACATTACCTTGCTTTACATTTGGCACAACATCCCAAGCCAAGTGTAATTTCTGAAAAATGATGATTCTTTACCTGCTTTGTTCTTAATTAATTACGATCATGTAGGGGTTGCAAGAAATCTATGGTACAAAAACATTGTTCTATATCTTCAAAATGAATGATGCCTTGATATTCTTGAAAAATATGAAAGAAGTAAAATGTGACTTGAAACATCTAAATATTTGATTCTTAACACACTATTTTTTTGCAGATTTTTTGATGGATTATTGTTGTGGTGTGTTGATGACGTTGTCGCTAATAAGTTTTTGAGAGAATTGCATGGTTTTGTTTAGTCTCATATTCATGTTGGTGGTCATTTTGCTACCAAATCTATTGTTCATAAAATATTAAGGGTTTGTTATTATTGGCCCTCAATCTTTAAATGTTGCTACAATTTTGTTCAAATTTATGATGAATGTCAAAGGGATTTAGGTAGAGAAAAGTTCCATGCCTTACCCTTAAGGCCAATCATACTTGATTTCCTTTTTTGAAATGGGGCCTAGAATTTGTCAAACCAATCAATGCTCTCTCATCTATTAGACATGTTTTTATTCTTACCATAATCAAATACTTTACGAAGTGGATGGAGGCAATCACTTTAAAAAATGTTAGAGATGAACAAGTCATTGCTTTTATTGAAAATATTATATTTTCTAGATTTATTTTAACTATCGAAATTATTTATGACAACCGACCAACATTTATCTCTAGAAATTTTACTTAGTTTTGTGCAAATTATGGGGCCAAACATTTTACTTCCTCAACTTATTACCTACAGGGTAAAGGTCAAGCCCAATATACCAATAAAAATCTAGTGAAAATATTAAAAAAAACAATCAACAACAATCCTAGGTAGTGCCATATGATTTTAAACTTTGCCCTATCGGTTGATCGAACCACTGCAAATTCTAGCACATGACTCTCTCCATTCCAATTGCTTTATGGTCAAGAGGCCATCATGTCTATAAAATTAGAGTTGACTTCTCTCCAGTTAGCATCGCAAGCTGAAGAGTTAAATTCGATTGATATTCCACATAGACTTCATGCTCTCTTGGCTTTAGAGGAACAAAGGAAACATTCTTTTAATAATTTGAAATGTAAGCAACAAACCACTAAGAAATTATTTGATTAAAAAAAAATGTAAGTTTTTAGGTTGGACAAAAAGTGTTGTTATGGGACTCTGCTCACGCAGAAAGGGAAACATAGTAAGTTTCAAAAGTTGTGGATAAGAATTTTCGTGATTGTTTCCACTATTGGAAGTAATGCTTACTTGCTAAAGGATGAAAATGACAGGCTCTTTTCCTATACCACTAATGGTTCACATCTGAAGCCTTTCACAAAGGGAGATAAAGGTTGACCTATTTGAAATATTTGTTTTCTTGTATAGATTTTTCTTTAGAGGTTTACTTTTTGTTTTTCTTATTTCATTCCACATGTTTTTAATTCAAATTTTTCGATTTTTTAAATTTTGTTTTCAGCTATAAGTATTGCTTTTACCTAGTCTTGGACCAATTCTGATAAGACATTTGTGATGTTCTCTCTCTACAAATTGTTTACTAATGTTTTTTGGTTTAAGGAGTTGAAGAAGTAGAGAGAATTGGCTGACTTTTGAATGTCTGCAAGTTGTTAATCACTTAAGTACTGATCATTTCTCTATGGCATTCCTTGCTTGGACATTTGACAAAAAGTGTTGTTCCCATTTCCTTCCATCCCGTTTCTTCTTTTCCCAACATGACAACCTAGCCTACTCTCTTTCACTGCAACATTTCATTCTTTATCATGACATTCCAAGTTCTAGCATGCTTCACACAACCCTCCCCTCATAATCGCTAGATGTTGACTCATGAATCACTCATCCCTATAAAAACTATGTAAGCCATTGTAACCTGACTCTCTTCTAAAAATTTGATATATTAAAAAACTTTTGAGTAGGTGGGGTCCTTTGTAGGAAATAGGAGATGTTATCTCTCATATTTGTTTGGTTTACATGACTAAATAATTATTATGGTTGTTAGTATGTGTTATGATTTACGATGTTTGTAACAGAGAATTGGCAAGAGCTTATATTTAACATGTTGACCTCATTATTGGCTTCATATGAAAGAATATACTTATTAATGTGTGTGAAAACAATTGCCTTAACCCTCCTTTTCAGGTTTTGAATGCACACAAGTATTGTGTTTCGATATCACTATCACATAACAAATCTTGGCTTGACATGTCTCATTTTTTTTAATAGCATATGTTTTGAAGCATGATAACTAAAATATTTTGTTCAATGTGGGTGAAGCACGATTCATTTGATTACATGTTGGGCTTTCGTATTGATGTTGTTGGTTTTTCCCTATCCCCATCAACAAGACATAACAATAATGATATAGCTTTGGGACACAAATGTGATTCGAGCATTATACCATAAGATATTCATAACTTGTCATATGATATGTGTATGGTATGGGTGGCATGTGTTATAACCTTGTTGAATTATATGGTATGGGTGGTGCATGAATGAAAGGAATATGGGATAGTTTACATTTAAAGTTTTATGGTGAATTTATTTATGGTGATTAATGAGACACATCCTAAAGCATGCTTTAGGATGCATGCCTCATGTATCATGGGTGGAACGCCTTGAAGGCATGCCTCCAACCCACTTTGCATTCATTTGGTTATTCAAACTCCTCTTCAAATCTATACAAATCCCAATGCCTCAGGAGAAAAAAATTGTGAAATTTGATGGCTGGGTGTTGTGTGGTAATTATTTTTGGGTCACTAGTAACCAATATAAGACTATAGCAACTCAAGTATGCACAATTTTGTTTCTATTGAAGGGAAATTTCACTTCAATCACTAAATAATTAGATAGTTTAATTGTTATGGTTTTGTCTTAGTGATGTGTTTGGGTTAACCCCTCATTCCATATATGTTCATCCTCCATTTTGTTTACTTGTACTCAGTTTTGCCTTATTCCGCTTCTATTTGAAATGCATGTAATTTTATTTTTAAGATAATAGCACAACCCACTCCAAAATGACAGGTTGGTGGCGCTCATGTCTTCTCTCTGTTGAAAATGTTCGGGACAATGCCATGCAAATGTGTAGCATACTTAGAATTGATCTTTTCTTTTAGTTTAGGAGAATATCACACTAATTGTAGGATAATTGTTAGGCCCTTGGCCCCAAATATAAGTCATATGCTCCTTCCATGGTAAGTTGCCTCACTGCTGCAATAAACCCCCAACAACTATATCACTACCCCCTATTTTTGTTAAAAGAACAACACAACTATTCATGAATATGCGTACTGGCAAATATTTTCTTTCCCATCAACCTGAGCTAAATTTCCTAACTCATACAAGCCATAGGTTTTAGCAGATAACTCTCAAGTGGATAAACCCCACACATTTCACTCCAGCATGCCACTACAATCATTTTATGGGGAAAAAGGAAAACAAAAATCATAATGTTATATTCATGGGTCCACATTGATATCTTCAATGTATTGTAGCTGAATTATTTCATGTATTTTTTCAATGCTTCTCTGAGTTGATAATTCTTTCGCTCAGAATTATGATTTCATGATATTGAATTAAAGGGTTTTCCTCTCGAATTTGGTGGTTTTCATGGATTGTCCCAACCATCCTGTAGCTCCCTATTACCATAAATTTTTTTGTAATTACTTTGGCTCATTTTTTATTATCATTATGCTATCATATGAGGTTTTTGAAGTTGGGTCATTGAGACCGTTTGAGAAAAAGATTAAGCTCATGGACTATACTACGCCCAACCTTTTATTATGGTCATTCTCTATTTGTTATTTGGACCCATATAGACATATCAATTGTTTTATGAAATATTGGAAAAATAATTTAAACACGAGTCTCACCCACTTTACCAAGAAACTCGTGAATTCTAACTCAAATGCATCACCTATGCACCAAACTTCATTCAATAAATACATTTGAAGAAACACTCACACACGTTTAGGTGAGCATGTACCATTATTGTATTTTGACAATCTTTTAAACACTTATAAGTCACATAATTACTCTCATAGTTCAAGACTGCCCTTTTTTGCAAAGAAAATGATGTCAGCAACCTTCAAGCTTGTACCACTCAACCACATTTATTAGCCCAAAAGTTCATTTTTCCTCTCATCTATTCCATATGACTTTGTCTCACTGCTTTCGTACCCCTCACTATCATATCAAGGGTATAATATTCCTCGTATATCAATGAATTGGGGGTTTATTTTTCTTGCATCTATGTCTTTCTCTTGTCAAAGAATTTGCAACATTCCTCTTACTATGGTAACCTGGTTACAACACTCACTTCTTGTTCAGCTTTCACATGCAAATGTTACAGTGATTTAAATATCAAGTATCCCCCTCCATCCATTCCTACATTTCCACACCCATTTCATTGTCTTTTGTGAATGTATATACTCCTGCTATTGTATCATCCATTTGCATATGAGTGGAAATCAATAAGTCAATATGTTTTAAATACACATGCATGATCAAACCATCTCTATCATAAGTTTTTTTTTCTTGTTTTATTTTAGAATTTTGTGACCCATAGTGATTTTGAGATTGTCTTTTGGACTAATCGCATCATTAGTTGTTGGTCGGTGTTTTAAACCATTTAATGTGGTTCTTCCTTAATCTCTTCATCAGTCATATGTTGTTTCAAGTACCTGAACTATTACATTAGATAAGGGCTATGCAGGTGACTATTTGACTTTTTTTAGCTGTCATGTGATTGATATATATGATGTCATGAAAAAATAATTTTGTATCTCTTCTATAGATGAGTTTCTTTAGCAAGGGTTTAAAGGGGAATGGGAGGGGATAGGGAAGAAGGACAAATATATTGTGGTGTGAAAGCATAAATGAAAGAATAAGGCTTTCCATTCGCTTTGATGTTGATTATGATGAACTCAAACTGGGCATCTGTATTTTAGGGGTCCCCCCCCTAATCATCATGTATCATATAACTCTCCTTAACCACACCCTAGCATTATGGAGATTCCCAAGCCCCATTCACTTCCATAGTAGTAGCCTCAACATCATGACAGATGGGAACCAAATCCTATTAGGCCAGCCTCCAGAATTTCTCTTTGGCGCTCTAGTTCTCAACATGATATTCCACCACCCGTTGTTGTCCGCGGATTCCATCCGTTGTATCTCATATTGAGCATTTATTTAGACAAGAGCCTTAGATTTCCCCTACACAAGTAAAAAGTGGAAAATAGTACATGGGCACCTTTCTTGTCTTCTATGCCACTCATGCCACTTCAACCCACTCATATACTAGTATGCCCATAACTAAAGATGAAGGAAGAAGAGAGATTTTCTTCCTAGAAATGCACCCTAAGCTAAATGGAGAAAAGAGGTGGTGATGAGAAAAAAATTATAGTTAGTTTAGATAGGTATCTAGAGCTATCTTGACTTTATGATTTCTCACTTTTCAGATTTTGATAGAGATATATACTATGACAATGTTATTATTTTTGGTTATATTTATTTTGAACATATAGAAGGCACAAGATTTTTATCATGCATGCCATTTTGATAATTCTTCATATATGTTTTATGTTCATGATATATATTGGTTAACAATGCATTTGGGTGGTATAACTAATTATGGTTGGTGATACTGAAATTTGCACCATGCTAACATTCATATTTCATGTTTGAGGGAGTCATAAGGTGATAATTTAATGATATATTATGGAATGACCCTAGTGGGACCCCACCTACTCAAAATAAATTACAAAACAAAATTTTCTTAAGTAATCCTCCTCTCCTAAAATTAAAACAAAATATTAACCAGATAAATTTAAAGGAATTAAAATTAATTACCTTGTAACTGACTAAAAGAGATTACAAAAGGAGAAAGAGGCCATTGAGGAAAGGAGGCTAAAAAAAAGTGAAGAGAGGTATGCTACACTTTTCAGCTGTTATTATTTTGACAATTTAGTTTCCTTTTTTAGTTAAGAAGCCTAATTGTCTTACTAACACCAGGATTTTCTTGAGTGGTAAGGAAGGAGAAATATCATCATCAGTTGTGTGTGCCTATAAGGTTGTTTTAGTTTCCTTGCAACTTATTGTCCTATTTAGAAGGTCTCACTAATTTTCAACGCTAATTAGTGCATCTTTTGCAGAGTTCTGACTATGATGATTGTATCATAAGGGTCCAAAACAGAAAATTTTCATTGTTTTGCTTCTTTCATTGTAGTGATTTGCCTTTGTATGGATATTTAACATATTTGGTTTCTAAATTCATTTTTAGGTCCAAAATTTCGCAGAAATTTGAAAAGACAAGTCATTGTACACTCTCAATTGTTCAATGAAATCAGTTTTGACTGCATATTTGGCACATATCTCTTTAGCCTTGTCATGCGGAAAGAGTTATTTTTGTGGACAAACCTAACCTCCCTAGGAGTCTAAGACTCTCTAGTGACAAACAAACCAAACAAGAGCAATCCTTCTCTAAACACACATTATTCTATGAGAGATCAAGTGTTTCCGATCTTACCTTAGGTCCAACGCTTGTTGTAGCAGTCCAGCCTTGCTGATCCAGATGAGCTCCTCCTTCACTTTAAGACCTGCATACACTAACAAAGCAAATGATTACATAACACCTGAATATTAATCATAAAACAAAGCATATTCATCACATAGACCAAGGAGTACATGAAATAATTCATTAACAACAACAAATCATTGAGAAGAATGGACTTATTTGTATTAAGGAAACAAAAAAGGAACCATTACAACCTGAGCCTTGGTGTTGTGCAAGCTCCTCCCAGGGTCCAACAAGAGATTTCCTCTACTTTGACAAGCTCACCCACTCCCAATATGGCAACAAGGAAGGATAGTGATCTCTCCTCACAAGTCAACAATGGAAGTCCTAATTCCAGCAGCATTTACCCTTTGGAATGTTCAGCTTTCAACCTCCCCTCCTTTGGCCCAATGCCTGTATTTATAGTGTTCTAGAGGAAGTTATTCAGTTCCAACATCAATGGGATACTCCCTCTTTTGTATGGGGTAGCTCCTCTCTTGATGGGATAAGCTCCTCTATCATAGGGATGCATGAACCATCTGGAGGTGCTCAATACACGTCAAAAACTCTTCTAGAAGGCTCTAGAAGTGACCACAAGTAACTTTTTAAAGATGAAACTCGCGCCTTTTGACCTTTACAGGGGTACGCACCCATCCTTTGGCTTACAGAGCGTACAAGTACGCGGGCATAGTGTGTTTGGGATGCGTACACCCAGGCAAGGTAGAGAGAACCTGCGTACCCAGAGATAAACATGTTTTTAAGTGACTTTCTCTCTTTTTGAGGTTTGACATGAAGAGCAGAGGTATGAGGCTTGACAAGGAGGATAATATGACTATTGATGGAGCCATATTAACTGCAGATAGTCATGGTGACAAATTTCAGTGTAACAAGAAGCTTGAGTCTCGTCATGGCGACGAGCCCAATGTCGTCAGGGTTAAACGAGTCTGACACAGGCAAAACTCAGAATCTTTTTCATGTTTAGGGAGTCTGAAAAAGACACAGAAAAGAAAACTCCAAGGGGGTCCTTTTTCATAAATTTGTGTCTCTCGAGCCCGAAAAAGTATAAAATGATACTCAAAAGAACCGCTTGACCATTATGATCAAGGAGTACTTTTCATGATTAGTGATTTCGAACCAAAAAGGCAGAAAAGCAATCGAAACCATGTCACTTCTTAACCAATAATGAGCCTGAAACAACAAAAGCCCAGCAATATTTTCTCGTTTACACAGTCAGAAAAGAGCTTAAAGTAGACCGCCTCTCATTTCTTTTAACGAGTCGAAAGGAACAACTCAACTATCTTTTCGTTTTTTTTTTGAGTCGGAAAAGAGCGTTAAAGATGACTTTTTGGACCAAGTGCACACGTAACTCCACCACCTGTAGTTCTGCATGGAAGCATGTCAAACATAAAATTGATTCGACATAAATAATGTGGAAACATGATTGGGAACCAAATTTCCAACTAACCTTGCACAAAAAGGTAAAAACCCACATTATAAAGTGCAATTTTTTAAACATTTCAAAAAACCACTATAAAAGAGGGGTAAACCATTTTATTTTACCATTTTCACCATACAATTCACCATTGGATATTTTGGAGTGCCAACTAGTGCTAACTTCGCGAGCTGATTGTGGCCTCATCGGTTGATGGTTCATTGTGAAACTTCGATCAAGTAAGTAGTCATTCTCCTGGACTTCATTATATTGGTTTTTTAATGCATTTGATCATTGTACATGCAAGTTTGGGTGGATTTTTGAATTAACATCCATTGCTCGATCATCGTGGGTATACCGCTCGGGTCTAGGATGACCGAGAGTGACTTACATGTAATGCACCCTGAACATCGTGGGAATATGGTGTATTTCCACGATGACCGCAAAAACTTTGAACTATGAACTTCGCGCCATCGCGGCTGTTTTAAAAACAGTCGTGATGGCGACATAAAACTATGTTTTTATGCAAATTATGGATCAAATTTCATGAACGAAGTTCTAATTAATTTATTTTCATTATGCAAGGCATTATGGCTTATGTCTGGAAAGAACAAACCCATGATTTTAATGATGAGGCAACTTTTGCTAACGTCGGGTGCCGGAATACTCTACGTGAATGCAGATTGCTAAAGTTCTTCTTGACTCCACATCTTCGATCCTAGCTTGATCTATTAGAGCTGATAATCCATGCATGGAATCTGGTAGATAGAAAATTCATAATCCATGGCCGAGACATCAAGTTCGATGCAACATATATGTACTTTTTGACTGGATTATCCCATTGAGGAGAGAGGCCAATCTTAGAGGGCCAACATCTTGGGGGTGAGACACTAGAGATGATAATGGCATGAGTGTGCCCCCCGGAACGTAAGACAAAGAGTAGCAAGGTGGAAATCCAAACAGTAGGAGACATAGTTCTCCGTGCAGTTCTGTCATGGTAACCAGCGCAGCGGGCTCCCAGGAATCTGTGGTTAACTCTCGAATGCCTTAGTCCGACCATGTTTAACTGGGCGGAGAGAGTGACAACAAATATGAAGGGACAACTCAACAATTGTCGTTGAGGAGAGATGAAGTAGTTTGGTTATGGATCCATCTTGATCCCGCTCATGCTGGAGTGGGTGCCGGCATTGCAGTTGTAGGATATGGTCTTGGATGCGCCTAGACCACCAGAGCCCAAGATCACACGATGGGATCACATTATGCCACGAGGGGGCGGTGGATGCCCAGTATCATGGGGGGCGATGTTCCGTGAGTGGTTGGAGCACCAGATTATCTTTGTTGAGGGTTGGCCATATGCTGGGATGGATTTCCGTGGAGATCCCAATATGCTGCTACCTCCTGGCAAGCAGTGGGATGATAGTGGTAAGGCACTTGATCATGCTATATAAGTTTTTTTTTTGTATTTTATCTTTTATAATGTTTTTGGATTTTTTCATGCATACATCCTAATGAGGAACTCTATGGTGTTTATAGATGTGGGACCAGTGAGACCCGTAGGGCTGGCTCCAAAGGCATGGAGGGACCCAAAGGGTATCAGAGAGCTAGCCTTGGCTCCCCCAGCTGACATTTCGGTAGAGTCAGTGGCCCGGAATCTTGAGGATCTGACAGCAGGTATCCCAGATTACATGGGGATCGAGGAGGTCCCCATAGAGTTCCAGATTCACATAGTAGCAGTGATTCCTAGGCTGCATCATTTATTGAGATGGGTTGCATGAGTGGTGGTGTGCTACAGGGAGCACAACCCACCATAGTAGACACCTAGGTTTTGTCCTCCTGATTTTTTGAGAGACATGTGTCTCAGATGTATGGAGAGCACAGACTCTACTTGGACATGTACGTTTATCTTTTGAGCACCTTGGTGGGCCACACAATATATATATATTATATATATATATATAATATATATATATATATATATATATATAATATATATATATATATATATATATATATATATATATATTCCTATGGTTCATTATTGTATTTTAAATGCTTCTATATGTTGTTTTGATTACATGTTACGCAAATGTCTGTCTAATACATAATTGGCTAATGCATCAGTTAACGTGTTTAATCATCTTGGAATGTGTTGATATGTGATGAAACCAAAATTCCTTTCTAACAACCTAACACGTAAATACAACCTTAAAATCTGATGATCTCTAATGGAATAATGCCCATTAAGCTAGTGGACGACAAGCTGAGAGTCCAAATTCACAACCAATGCATGAATGCTAAGGTTGATAGCCTCGGTCAATAGTTCGATAACAACACTATATTCAGCGACATTGTTTGTGGTACAGCCTAGACAAACACCTTGAAGGTCTATTGACTCACCGCGAGGATCGTAGATCACCCATGCCGCAGAAGACAAGTTGCGTGCACTACGGCAGGCACCATCAGTGAAACCGACATAAGGTGAACCAGACATCTGCATGTGAAGCAAAAAGACATAATAAGCGGCAATCATGCCTACACACCAGGCAAAAAACATGCAATCACACACACACACAACACACCTGCTGAAAAACACACATATGTACAAATCAGAGTGCATGGGGTTCATCCACAATATTTTTTCAGATAAAGCCCATTCTGGGACTTATCCATAGGTTTCCTTTCATAATCAATCAACTCGTAGGCCCCTTTTTGCAAAACGCGTTTTACAATATAAGGACCGTGCCACATAGGCTCGAATTTTCCTGTCCCCATCTTATCATTCACTTGATCATAAAGTAGGACTAAATCTCCTTCAACAAAAGAATGAGGATGAACAGTATGATCAAAGTGAGTTTTCACTATCTTCGTTTGTGCTTCAATAGCTAGAGAGGCTAGTCGACGGGTCTCGTCTAGTCGCTCTAGGTAGAGAAGGCATTCTTCAACCGGAGTAGTGTTGGGGAGTAATTCGACATCTAATTTCAAAGAAGGGATCTCACACTCAATTGGAAGGGTAGCCTCCAGATCGTAAACCAATTGAAATGGGGTGAACCTCGTGGCATCCTTCACTGAAGTTCGGTAGGCCCATAAGGCGGAGAATAGCATCAAATGCCAGTTGGACTTGTGCATGCCGATGGTAAGTTGAAGCATTGTAACTAGAACTTTGTTGATAGCTTCTACTTGACCGTTGGCCTGAGGATAGTACAATGTCGAGCTATCATGCCGCAGGCCCAACTGGGTTGTTAACTCGGTCATCATATGATTACGGAAATGCTTTCCATGATCAGTGATGATAGCCTGAGGGACTTTGAATCGTGAAATAACATGATTGAACAAAAATTGCACCACTGTTTGACCATCTTCAAATAGTGTAGGCATCTCCTCGGCCCAGTTTCTGAAATAATTGACGGTAATGATGATATACCCATGCCCCCCGGTCAAGCGAGGGTTACAGCTCATATAATTAATGCCCCATTTAGCAAAACAACCGATAGTAACAACAGGGTGCAATGGAGCAGGAGGCGCACGCATTTTCCATTGGTAGATTTGGAACTCATGACAAGAACGGATGACAAGAATGCAATCCTTAAAGATGGAAGGCCAAAAATAACCAACACAAAGAATCTTATGAGCAATGGCATATCTGGACATGTGACCACCACAGGCGCCAGAATGGTAGTCATTTTGAACTCGTCCGGCTTCCTCGAGGGTTAAACATCGACAAAGGACAGAGTCGGCGCCGAGTTAGTACAGGATGTCCCAAATAATGCGATAAGGTTGAGACTGATGGCGAATCCATCACCGAGCGTCCTTGGACAAATTGGGACAAAAATATCCCCATACCAATGGTCGAAGGTGCTAATCAAGAACAGAGTTTCATCCAGAATATGATCCTTTAACCGAGAGGGTGTGGTAGCAGATGATAGAGGGCAAAGCAACTCAGCAAAGATGAGGGACTTCTTAGACTTAGCATTGGTGAATTCCAAGTCAAACTCTTGGAGGATAACAATCCACTTCGAGTATTTGCCCCCAATAACTGATGTGACAAAATGTATGTTGGACACCTAATCCTAAATGGGTTAGTGTGGAAGCCGAATGGACAAAGAAGTCCAAGAGACCTTGGGATGTGAATCCCAATGGTCACCACATGTACTATAAATATGTATCATTTGTGAATAAAAATTGAATTGCATGCTTTATCATTTATATCTTTCTCGCTCCCCATGTCTGTTTAACATGGTATCAGAGTTGGCGTATTCCTGCCCTGCATAATTAATTTGAGCCATTTGTTTATGGCCTATTTTGTGCAGTTTATTTTTGCCATATCTATTTGAACGTTTCTCTGCCTCACTGCAATGAACGTTCCTGAAAGAAGTGCTGTCCATTATCCTCTGTCCTGACATAATGCCTCTGTCCTTCCAACGCTGCATGCCTTTTCCTGAACGCATCTGTCTGGTTAACCCCTTAAGGAGAATGCTGCTTTTGTACCTACTCCACCTGCATACAAAAGGTTTCTCTCTGCATACAAAACGCTCCTGCACTGTCATTTCCTGTTTCAGTGCTGATGCTTGACATGGTATGAGAAATGCTGTTTAACATTTCTCCCATCGGTGGACGCGGGACGCTTTTTGGATTGGTTGACGGAGTGCTATATTTTGAGATACCTGAGAGGGAACAAATAATCGAGAGTGCACCTGAGCGACATCTTCGCCACATCAACATATATTGATCGTTGCTTGAAGTGAAACGCACGCTACTGAGTGAAACACCTGCCTGAAGGAAATGGTAACGCTGCCTGTCTAAAGGAAATGGTAACGCTGCCTGAAGGTAATTGAAACACCTGCCCGTTCCTGTGCATTGCTCGCAGATTACATTGACAGAAACTGTTAATCGCTACTGTTTTCTCTATTAAACCAAATTCTTCGAGAGGTGTACCGATTTCTTCCTCAGAGCCATTGTCAGTCTCCCTGGTTCGTGTAGAATTGAGAGCCCAAACTTGGGTGCTATGTGCTATTTTGGTTTAGTTTTGTCAGTGTCATTTGAAAACTATCAGATATCCCCTCGCGATGCTCGGATCCAGTGCTGGTGGTGTGGAATCCATCCATGCGAAGGCCTCTACTCCTAAATCAAGCAGGCCTTGAGAGGCCTTCACGCAAAGACAAGTATTGTTATTGGGTTGAGTCTTAAATCCTTATTATCGGGGCGAGCCCTAAAACCTTGTTATTGAGCCAACCCCTAAAACGCTGTAATAAGCAGTCTTCAAACTAGCCTTTCGATAAATCCTAGATAAAAATGCGATTTCAGAAAGTTATTGTCGTCTCGCCATAAAATCAGGTCTTTGAGTGATATAGGAGATGACTATCACCTTGTTGCCAAGAAATCAATCAATGGGCCATCGAAGACATGTTCCATATGTGGCTGAGGATGAACAACTTTTTCGAGTAAATCGATTTGCAAGTAGTCCCTGGTAGAAACGTCTTTTTAAATCAGTTATGATATGCTTTAAGTTTAACGCTGCTATGGAGCGTTGTCCCGTATACGATTATTAACGCAAGCATGTGTGTTTAACGTTGCTCCGTTGGTATTCTCAAGTTTTTCATGACAGCAGCGGCACGTCTGGAATTTTGAATTACACGAATTATGATCACATGAAAAATGCTATTACATATCTTGATTATGGTCGTAGCCGCAACCGCTCAAGGAGTCAAAACCAGAGTCCAAGGCGAAACCTCAACTACAACACAAGCGGAAATAATTCTATGATGCATGGATCAGTTTCACGCTCAATGGATAACATTTGAAATCATGGGTGCACAGTGGCTCATATAGTGCACGGTGGTTTTGGACTGGTGCGCATCGAAGCAGCAAGGAAAGAGGAACACATATCTTCATTCCAGATTATACCATTAAGCAATGAGGCCAAATTGAATTAAAAATCAAAGAGGGTCGCAATTGTTCCATCTGAAGGGGCCGCATTGATTTCTCCTGGCCGAGTCCTTCTCACTAGTTAGTGGCCGAGATCTGAAGTGAAATTTTATCTTGCCAAGGTAATGAATTGTGCCAAAGATTATCCTCAAAATTTTAGAGGCTAAATTGGGTTTTGGAAGCCATTTGCATTGTTTCACAGTCCGCAATTTTCCAGATCAGCAGAATTTCAGTGGGTTTGTGGAGCATTTTTCTCAGCTAGTCGAGCACAAATTATTCCAAAGTTTTGCACCACTAGATAGAGTTGAAATCCTAGAGTTGAAATTATTGCTATTTTAAGAGGCCGAATTATGCGTTTTATGACTTTCCTGTGCATCATAATTGGGTGTCGAATTCATTAAATCATATAGGCTAAATTTCTCTGAAGAGAGATCTTCATTGTTGGAGGGTGTGCTGATGTCATTCCTTTTCTAGATCAGTGGGCTGAAAATCTCTAATACGATTGGATTCCTTTGCATTGATTTGGTTGGTTGCTAGGTATCTCTGCTATTTCCTGGAGCATGTGGGAGTATTGGAGCAAACTTATATATCATCCAGGAGGTTAAGCTACTATAGTAATGCAAAAGTAAATTCTCCACGCATTGTATTGACAAGCCTATCAAGAGATTATATACTTCCTATCCGTTGAAGCAAGGATCAAGTTTTGCATTAAAGTTTGCTTGTAATCATTGGAGATTCTTCTCAATAAAATCAAAATTTTGCCTCAGTTATTTAACCGGAAAAAATGAGGACAACGCTCATTTTCACATTTATATATTTTTTTGCATTGGCATATCCCAGTTTATTGTAGCTTGATGAGAAATGACCTCTGGAGAAAGTGGATGCAACTTGGTAACATCCAGCTTACTCAGGTCCTGCTCCATCAACCATTTTCGCGACATTGTTGCCACTTGACAAGCCCTTACAAGATCTTGTAGTAAGAGTACAATATTGTTTTTCTGTTGTTGTTGCCTCAGTTGTGATCAGTTTTTAAGTGACATTGAAGAAAAATGGCTACAATTACTGAAATATTAGAGTTCTTAAAAACTCTGATACATTCCTCTAATCATGATACATTAAAAGTCAGCAAAGTTTCTC
>APFE031573101.1:0-10236 GCA_000404065.3 Pinus taeda
CAGTCCTTTACCAGTATGCAGGCTACAACCTGCAGAGGGCTACACCCCTCTCTCGTTTTCCAACTACTTCTGGAAGGGAGCTACAACCCCCTCAGCTCTTGTACTAGCTGATCCATTTACTAGTACGTAGGTGCTGACCCTACAATCTTCAGGGACCACGTTTCATCAATTTTCAGACTGGATCCATAAAACAATCACCATTGCAATACAATCAATCTCTGAATCACCCAATACTGAAACCCTGTCACAAAACACAACCAGAGCCCACAACTCTACAACAACCACTAGAATCAACAGCAACCTGAAACCCAATTCTCATAATGTATACGCTACTTTGACGAACCCAAACTGCGTGTATACGCCCTTTTACCAAGGACAACCTGCGTACAGATCTGCAAATTCAACCACATAACTTTGCAGCTACTTCAGACATCAGAACATACCCAAATCATAACATGCATCAGTAGATCTGGTCTATCCATACTCAACCCATATAAAGATAATCATTCCAAGCCTTGAGATCCCAATCCATCATTCATCATCCTTCACATGAGGGCCTCCTTGGTTCAGATCAAGCAAGACATCACCAACCCATAACCAGCATCTGGATCTCATCACTTGCTCACTCTTGCACACCTCTTGGCCTAATGATCTTCTCCTTATATAGCCTTAGGCCTTGCTCAATACCATGGTCCACAACCATAACAAACCAATACCATCAACTTCGAAACTAGGGATCAACACGTTCGTCGAGACGCCATGGTCCAAAACCATAGGCACAACTTCCAAGGAATAACCGCCATGGACCAAAGATAGGTTTTCCACATATACGCGCTTTTACTGAAGCAAACCTGCGTGTATACGCGGATTCTCTTTGAAAAACCTGCGTATATATCTTTCTTGTCCTGCTGTACTGAGATCTGTCCTCTGATTAAGTTGCCATCACCTGTACCAACCTCTGAGCACCTGTACCAACCTTTGAGTGAGTTGCCATCAAGGACAACACTTGAAACATAATGCCAACAAATGCAATACAATGATCTGTGATATTGCAAAGCAAAATCGCAGGACCTCTCCATCGTAGTTGGTTCTGGATCATTATTCGAGAAAACTTTTTCTAAGCCAAGAACTGGTTATGCATTTTAATGCAAATTAATGAGTTGTTGCCAGTTGTTAATGAAGTATGGTGTTGGGTTTTTCCAAGAACTAGTTCAGGAAAGGTGGCATGTTTTGCATATCTTCGGCATTTAAAGTTTTCTTGTCATTATTTTTTTATCATTACTTCCACCTCAAATGTAAACTGGAGGAACGAAGGACAAAGTGTTATACAAGGGAGTATGCAGAAAAATATGAGGAGCAAAGGTAGTACTCCAATTTCCATTTCGGAAGGCACACCTAATCCACTTAAGGGAGAGAAAGAGCCGCAGAACTCTTCTGGGGCATCCATCACAGATTTCTCATATACAACCATGGTTGAATGGGTACTGAATGATGCTGATAATAGAAACAAATAGTTTAATTCTCAGGGTTAGGAACTCACGGAGTCACTATTTTTACAAATTTTTATCTTTATACCCAATGAGAGAAAAAGGCGCAAGAAGCGAAAAATGCATCAGGGAAGCCCAGATCAAGAAACAGAGGCTGTTCTCGATGCGCGATTATCGCTTAGCGCTAATCGCGCATCGTCGAGAAAATTTTCTCGAAAAGGAAGGCTCCTCATTACTCAGTCACCTGCAAGCCCCGAAAATTGCAAGAAAGCAGGAATAGAAACAAACTTGAAACAGAAAACTAAAGGAAAAGCAGAAGCAGTCCAAGGGTTAACCAAGTTAAAATGGGATTATTACCAGGTATACATGGTAATGCCACATAGTCATCGGATGACTCTCAAGTATATCATCAATTTTACTAAGAAGATAATGCCAACTCTTTCCAATTCTGTTTGCTTAACTCAACCGAAGACGGAAGACAGTCAGCCAACTCCACTCAGGAAAATACTGAAAGCTTGCGACGTTAAGGAGAAAATTTAGAAATAGTTAGATATTACATTTAATTTTAGAAATAGTTTTTCTTAGAAATAGGATGGTCATTTAAACTGAATCCTCAATTTCTGTAAATAAGTTATTTAGTTAGTAGTATTTAAACCCTTCTCATGCATTTAGAGAAGGGTCCAAAAATTTATCAAAAACTTGTCCTCAGAACATGCACTTTTGCACCCTCAGAGGAGGTTTTGGTGAATGAATGGAACAGGGTTTATTTGATATTTGCATTTGATATCTGCTACTCATGTTGCGCTTCTGTACTCCTAGTGGATGTTAAATCAAGGAGATATAAATCAATTGTCGCTTGAAGCTCATGAGTAGGACTAGTTATAAATGGTACTTTTATCTCTTAACCATTTCTGCTTATGCATTAAAGTGATATTCAGTTTTTAGTTGTTTATATATTACAGCATGGATGCCTGAGTTATCATTTGGCACTTTTGTACAGTGATAACTATTTGTTTATGCTTAGTGTATGAATAGCTCATTTATGCAATACGTTTTCACAACTGTTTCGTCTAACTTCTTATACAAAGTAGTTCATCTTTATTGAATGCTTTTCTTATAATAGCTGAACAATCTTTATTACCAGTTATTGTTTGAAATCTTTTTATATCACATAGAAGAAAGATCACACCCCGGGTTAGCATAACTTTGATATTTTTTCTGTTTATTAGAATACAACAGCATAACATTATATTAGAATTAGGATATAAGTATTCCATTTAGAACAGAAATACCCATCTTTCTCACACACACACTAAATTAGGAAAATGGTCCCATATCCCCAGTCGGACCCGCTATACCAAATGGATAAGGAGCTGCCAACCAAGGTCCAGACCGGGCGGGTATCCCCCTTGTTGTTGACCCAATTTTCGGGGCCTTCAAAATGTTTGACGCTAGAAGGAGGGCTTGAACTATGAATGGCAAGTAAATACAAATAAAAATACCATTCTGAGAGTAAATCGCCCTCACCATCTCCCCCGACTTCTCCATTACACTTAAATCCAGAGCTAGAAGTTGCCAGAGCATCAATCACTACTACAAATCCTGACATTTCAGAACAATTTGTTATTAAACCTCCTGAAGTCGAATCCCTGATTCACAAACTTCAACGATTTTCCGTTTCCCCTCAAAGATCTGATAAATCTCAGGGCAGCGTGACTTCGTAGTATAACCCTGCTCATCCCCTAACCATATTAAAGAGTGAAAAGTTTAGTGTTCGTCCAACTGAATTACCTCTTCCCAAAAGGAAAAGAGCAAGGAAGTCACCTAAAGGGTCCGACAGTGAGACTCTTTCATCAACATCATCCATCTCAAACTCTCCACCGTGAAGTCAACCATCCACTCCTCCACTCCAAACCATTATCAATCGACCCAGTGGAATCCCTACAACTCCTCCTCAATCATCCACGATCATAATAACCTCATATTCCCAACCACAGGGATCATCTTCTGCAAATCTCCCTGTTAGTAGTTCAACAATGGCCCAGTCTCCATTGAACAACCCTTGGGCAGTCTTAATGCCTGCACCCTTGAGTCAAATATTGGCCCATCCTGAGAAATGGCTGCCTAATTTCAATCCCGAGGAAGGCATGCTAGCAAAAGAGCACATAAACAACTTTATGCTATCCATTAACCTCAACGGAGTCACTAATGAAGATGTTGTTGTTCGAATATTTCCTTATACTCTACAAGGAACAACCGGATCATGGTATTTCTCATTACCCTCTGGATCTATTACCAGTTGGGACATCTTCCAAGACCACTTCCTAACCAAGTTTGGTGACGACGGATCTACGGCAACGTTAATCAATGACCTATCCAACCTTAGGGCCAAATCTAGAAAGCCTATCAAAGACTTCAATCTATGTTTCAGTAAAATTCTAAAAAAAATTCCTATTGCTTCCCATCCCAGCGAGGAAGTGCGATGTGAATGGTATATCACTGCATTACCATCAAACATAGCAATCTTCGTAGACATGGCTAATAAAACAACCCTAGCCGAAAACATGAAAGAAGCCATAGTGGTAGAGAAACATATAATAGCCTTAGAGAAGAAATCTGCGATAGAAGAACGTAAATCTAAGAAAGTCACCTTCAAAGAAGAGTCCAAGAAGGAACAAGCAAAAGATCCATTTGATTTGGAGGGATTGCAAAAAGTTCTGAAGACCATGTCCAGTGAAATGGTCTACATAAAAAAGAAAGTAGCAGAAAATTCTTCAAAAAGGCCCTATAGAGCTTTTAAAAGAGGCCCATCAATGGATTCAAGGCCACCCAACGCTATAACAAGTGTTGAATCCAAGGAAAAGGAAGAGGAAGTTGCCACTGAAGGGAAAACCGATGATGAAGAAGTTGTAGAATTAGAAGGAATGTGGGATTTCATCCTCCCACAAGAGGAAGATCAAGAAGTATTCCCAGTTAACGCACGAAGTAGAAATCAGCTTGATCCTCCCCAAACTACCCCAAAACCAAAGAGTGCAAGCTCTGCAACAAAGGATAAAGTCACAACGAAGAAAACGACATCTAAAGCGACTCAAACTAGCCCAGTCCAAACAGATTCACCTATTCCATCTAAAACGCTAATCGTTTCAGATGAAATGGAGTACAATATTATAGAAGACATGAAAAAGACTAGGGCAAACATTACTCTATACGAATTGAGCAAGCTAAAGCATCAACAAAAGATAATGATGAAAGAATTACATGCTGTGCCAGTTGCACCTTTGCCTGCCGCTGTAATTTATCAAGCTTCTCAGAACATGGGAAGACCTCCAACTAATACGACTAACAAAATTGATCCAACCGACATCGCTTTAATTGGAGGAAGATCGAGATCTCATACTCCCCATTTTCTCCTTATGAAATTTTTAACAAAAATGTACATAACTTTTTAGTGGATTTAGGTGCTTCATCGAATATTTTACCAAAGTCCTTATGCACCAAATTAAACGTTCAACCATAGAAATCCGTTGTTCGCATAGTTTAGCTGGATCGATATCAAGTCGAAGTCATTGGCGAACTAAATCAAGTAACCATAAGGCTATCATCCAACCCGAAGGTATGTCAAGTTATTGACATTTTAGTCACTGATATTCTTGAATTTTATGGCTTAATTCTTGGCAGGGATTGGTCAGAAAAACTGCATGGATACTTCGCAACTGACTCGTCGCACATGTGGCTGCCTTACAATGGTTAGCCAAATCAAAGAAAAGTTGAACGAGAATTACATCAGAAGTACATAGTAACGGAATTAGAGGGGGAAAATGAACCAATAGCATATAATGGTAGCATAGTTGGCAATTACTCAGTGGATTCTTTTCTCAACAATTTTAATGCTCATACGTCACTTTATTTAGAACATTATTTTTATCCCAAGTCGAAAATTTTTCTCAAATGGATAGTTCAAAATGTATCAATTTTTTAGATAGACCTGTAAATAAATCTTTGTTTTGGAAATTATTTTTTGAAGGTTCTATATCTAACGAAGCAGCAGGAGCAGGATGCGTGCTAATTAGTCTAGAAGGAGATAAAATCATGTCAACATGCAGGCTCGAATTTGATTGTACCAACAATACAACTGAATATGAGGCTTTAGTCCAAGGGTTGTACAAAGCAATCAGGCTAGACATAAAGTACCTCCAAGTCTTCGGAGACTCTGAAATTGTAGTCAAACAGGTACGGAATACTATACATTGGTTATCAGGTCATTTAAAACACTATCAATCTTTAGTTCAAGATCTGACTGAGCATTTTATAGCATTCAATATTTCATCAATTCCCAGACTCCAGAATGCAAGCGCTAACCTTTTAGCTAACATAGCTTCTAAGCTCATTCCTTCAGAAGATTTTAGTCTAGATAGATTCTCAATAGAATTAATCTTTAGACCTTCTATCCCTGACAACATCACAAATTGGAGAATATTCAATGACGATCCTAATATCGTAAATTTCCTTACTTCTGAAAGATCCTACTCCAACCAAATAATCAACGAAGATCAACATGATTGACAATTACAACAAGATATCACTAACAATGCTATAGCTAAATCAATGGTCAAGTTAGAAGACCTGTACGATTTGAAAGATTGGTTTAAAAGGTGTACCAATTCGAAGCTCCAATGTTCAACTTTGAATTATGAATTAGTAAACCTAGGAACCGATGCCAAACCCCAAAATATAAATCTAGGCCTCAGCCAAGCCCCTGAAGAGAAAATAGCATATATTCGTCTTTTGAGACAATACAAAAACGTTTTTGCTTGGAACTATGATGAACTCAAAACATACGACACTTCTATCATCCAACATACTATTTCAATGACCGATAACGAAAAACCTGTCCAACAAAAATTGAGAAAGTTTCATCCCAAATTAGAAAATCAGATAAAAACTGAACTCAATAAACTGTTGAAAGCCAAGATAATCTTTCCCGTCAGACATTCTAAATGGGTCTCTGATATGGTGCCTGTTAGAAAGAAAAACGGAGATATTAGAATTTGTATTGACTTTCATAATCTTAACAAAGCCTGTCAAAAAGACAATTTTCCCTTACCACCTATGGAGCCGATATTGCAGGCAGTGGCTGGCTCATAATTAATGTCTTTCTTGGATGGATTTTGAGGATACAATCAAGTTTTGGTACATCCTAATGATCAATTGAAGACCACATTCAGAACTAAATGGGGCACATATGCATATCGAAAGATGTCGTTTGGTTTGATTAATGCTGGTGCCACATTCTAGAGAGCCATGGACATTGCATTTAAAGGTTTAATCAATAAATCTGTAGTAATTTATTTGGATGATATAACTGTGTACTCCAAGAAACAAAGCGACCATCTCAAAGAATTGAAACAAATCTTCCAACAATGTTTAAGGTATGGAATTTCACTTAACCCAAAGAAATATTTTTTCGCATTAAGTGAAGGGAAACTTCTAGGATTCATAGTGTCAAAATCTGGAATTCACATCGAATCTAACAGAATCAAAGAATTTTCTGAAATATCCCTACCTCATAACAAAAAAGCCATGCAATCTTTCCTTGGTCAAATCAATTTTGTAAAGAGATTTGTTCCAGATTTTTCACGAATCGTATCTCCTTTAAAAACCATGATAAAAAAAAACTCTAATTTTAAATGGGGCCAAGATGAACATGAAGCGTTCAACCTGATGAAACAGGCTATTATTAATGCTCCATCTTTAGCAACTCTGAATTTTTCAAAGTCTTTTATTTTATACACATTTGCCTCAGATAGGCCATATGCTGCGCTACTCACTCAAATGAATCAAGAAAAGGCGGAACCACCAATTGATTTTTTCAGTTCAAATTTGTAGGGTGCTGGATTAAATTACTCAGATGTGGAGAAACAGGCTTATGCTGTTTTCAAAGTAATCAAAAACTTCAGGCCTTTTCTACTCAAAACCCATACTAAAATTATAGTACTATTTCCAGTGGTAATGAATCTTCTAGTACAAGTGGATGTGGGTGAGAAGAGGGCCAATTGGGTGATTGCCTTACAAGAATATGACATAGAAATTAAACCAGCAAACATTGTAAGAGGTCAACGCTTTTGCAAAATGTTGGCTAGAGCGTCGGAAATTTCTGAAATTCCATCTATAGAGGTACAAGTGTTCGAGGTAAGCCTAAATGATGAAGAGTCATTATATGCTGATATCATTTATTATCTTAAGAATGGATATGCTCCTTCATACCTCGATCATGCTAAGAAAAGAGCTCTAAGGTTGAAAGCCAAAAAATATCAGCTCATAAATGATATTCTTTTTAGAATGAATTACGATTATGTTCTCCTTAGATGTCTTGAGAAATCTGAAGCTGATAAAGTTTTGCAGGAACTCCATGATGGGCCAGCAGGCGGACACTATGCTAGAGATGCTACTGCACATAAAATCTTCTGTGCAGGGTACTACTGAACCATGTTATTCAAAGACTCGCGCAGTTACGTGAGGAAATGTCAGGTCTCCCAAACCACTGCTGGGAGACAAAAGAAGCCATCCTTACCATTACAACCAGTTAACATCGACCAACCTTTCAGTCAGTGGGGATTGGATATAATAGGTGAGATCGTTCCTCACTCTTCCAAGCAGCATAGATATATCCTTACAGCAACAGATTATTTTACTAAGTGGCTAGAAGCAGTTCCACTTAAGATGGCTAATGCTGAAAATATCACTGAGTTCATAGATCAATTTATAATCACCAAGTTTGGATTACCTTCCACTTTAATGTTTGATAATTCATCATACCTTTCTCGAAATGAAATGACTGAATTTGCACTTAAAAGAGGATTCAAACTTAGATATTTGGCCAATTATTATCAACAAGGCAATGGGTTAGCCGAGTCTACAAATAAAAACCTAATCAGGATTATCAAAAGAATAGTAGACCAAAACCATAAAAATTGGCATAAATCCTTAATATACACTTTATGGGTAGACCAAATAACGAGAAAAGCTTCCATCGGCACTTCTCCCTTTAATTTACTTTATAGGAGAGAAGTGGTTCTTCCGACTCATTTAGAAATTCCTTCTTTGTCTCTAGTTCAATACATTGATGAAGTACCAACTTCCTCATTACACTTAAGGCAAATGGAAATAATCAAATTAGAAGAACAATGAGAACAAGCTAAGAAAATTCATGCTCATCATCAAGCACTAGTAAAATCCTCTTTTGATTCAAATATAATGACCAGAAAAGATTTTCAGGTGGGAGATTTAGTTTTAAAATGGGACAAGGCACATGAAGAAAAGGGGAAACATACAAAATTTGAAAGTATGTGGCTTGGTCCTTTTCAAATTGTAGAAGTCTTAGGTCCATCAACATTTGTGCTACAGGATTTAGTAGGTAAAAGAGACTCTTTGCCTGTCAATGGGCAAATTCTTAAGAAATATTTTCCATAGAAGATTATTCTTCTATTTTTGTAGAGTAATAGTTTTTCTTTTTCATAATAAAACCAGTTGTGAGTGGTTACATTAGGCATTTACGAAAAAGATACCAACTCTCTTTCAGATTTTGATTTTTCGCTTGTGTAAATAGCTAATCTTTTGGAAAATTTATCTTTATTATTGAAAGATATAGTTAAAGACTCTAACCTAGATATGACACTAGTTTCAACTTCATAAAGTTTGATGAAAATAACATTTAGTGAAGAAATTGTTTTATATCAGTGCAATGAAAGGTATCAATAACAAAATAAAGATTCTCTGTAGAACAGCTACTTCCAAAAACTCTATCATTGTCGTCTAGAGCTATATAAAGGAAACAATGACTTCCTCCCTGCCAAGGAAATCACAACTTTCAGAGGAACAATCCAAGGATACACTTCATCTTGAAGAATGAGAGGTCTCATCATGAGTCGGCTTATCATAATCACAGATATTATAACTTGCTGACTTTGCCAAATACTGCATACCACAACAGGGCAATGACTCAAGATTGTTACAATCAAGAGACAAGATATCTCATCACGAGCCAGCTTGTTCAGCAAAGTTATAAATCGAGTGAATGACTGTGTCATAAAGTGGCTATCAAACCAAGACATTGTTTTTTAAGAATAAAAAGAAAATCAAAGAAATAAGTGTGGATGTGGATTCTTCTTTGAGAGTTGTAGGTTTCTTTAAGTAGGATATAGGATCATTGTTGGGTAACAAGTAACCTGTCGAGGCTATAAATGCCTGCTGATAGTAGAGGCTCTACCTACGAGAAATGAGCATATTTAAAACTGGTTTACAAAGAAGACTTTGTTTTATCTTTACAGACCAAGTAATGACTGATCTAAACACAAGGACTAACTTGAGTGAGAAAATAATCAAAATTGAAAATAGCTGAAACAAAATGTCATTGACAGGTTAGAGGATAATGTACTTTATCTTTCCATAATAAAGTTTAATTTTTTAAAAAATTTCTGTTTTGGAAGCTGAAAAAATTCAATAGAAACACAGAGATAACTGGTTCTTCCAAGTGAATCTCCAATTGTTGTGATCACCAACAACCCCCTCCTGATGAAGTGCTATTGCTAATACTAAATAAGTGGGGACCCTCAGTAAATTTAAAAAAATTATCAATTAGTGTTATATTTCCTTTTAGATGAAACTTACAACATCATGGACTTAGGAAAATACCTTTGAAGAATCTAAAAACCTAAGTTTCATAATGAAGAAAGTAAATTCACTCCTTAAG
>APFE031573106.1:51328-62460 GCA_000404065.3 Pinus taeda
TGTCCTTGGTCAGTATGATAGATATGCTTTGTTTTATAATGAATATTCAGATGCTATGTAATCGTTTGCCTTGTTAGTGTATGCAGGTCTGAAAGTGAAGGAGGAGCTCATCTGGATCAACAAGACTGGACTACTACAACAAGCGTTGGACCTAAGGTAAGATCGAAAACATTTGAATTCTTGTAAAATGATGTTTATCTAGAGAAGGATAGCTCTTGTTTGGTTTGTTTGTCATTAGAGAGTCTTAGACTCCTAGGAAGGTTGGATTTGTCCGCAAATATAACTCATTCCGTGTGACACTCAGCAAAGCTACAAACCACTCGTGATGTTGTCCATCTATCAGATTCATATTAGCTTCACGAATTGTACATTTCAGCCTATGATCCAACTCCCAAGGAGTCTTTCCTGGTGGCATCATGATCTCTTTGAATCCAATGATCGACTGTGCTTCAAACTTCGGCCTGCTAAATTATCTATTTAGCGCTACTTGGATATCTGTGATTCACTTATTTGGATTATCATTGGGGTGCTTAATATACCAGGTCAGCGCGCGGTCCTGTAGGGTGCTAACCAGTGTCACTTTCTTTATATTTTCATCTATAACTCCTTGCTCTTCTCGTACAACCCTTACTACGAACCAGAATTGGTTCGGATCATCATTTCCCAATCCTTTGAACACAGGAAAATTCACTGCACTTGCCATATTGAATCACAATGGTGGTGGAGGCAGTACAGGTGAAGATGGAGGTGATGATGGTGAAGTTGATGGTGGTGTGGGTGAAGGTGGTATTCATGGAATTATTTTCCTTATTAGATGGATCGCACTTCGTGGTGAGAGCTTCGAGAGCTCTTCCTCATCCCCTCGTGGAGATAGAATCAAGGGGCTAGTTTTTGGTCCCTTATTTCCTTCATTCCTGTAAGATTTTCCACTTCTCGTAGCCCCGAATATTAAGGTAACTGCATAACCCTGTTTTCGCACAATAGCATTTTAATCCAAGTATTCAAAGACTTTACATTCTTACCTCGCAGTCGTTTGAGAAAGAATCACTCTTCTTCGTCGTAGCTAACTGAGGTGTCAATTGTGAACTCATTAATGAATCCTCCTATAATATGATCGAGCCAATGATCAATGGCGCATGCGATCTTAACCTCTGATGCTTCCAACCTTCACACTAAATCTGGGGTCCACACAATAGGACCGTCAAGTTTCCACCTTCCTTGGCTATCTGCTAGCTTTGCGATACACTCGTATAGCTCAGTAGGGAAGGACGTGAAGAAGATTTCATCGATCTCCATGGACAGGTAGCAGTCCAACCACTCTTCTTTTGACAGTCGCGGGTTCCTGTTCTCCTATGCTGCGAACTCATGAATTATTTTGTCCAACCAACCTTCAATTTCCTTCTTAGTTGGATTCTAATGATATGACATTAGACATCTCTATGCAGATTTCGGTCCTGGCAACGGAACCATTTGTTGGCTTGAGTGGGCCTAACCCAGGTTCGGAGTTATTTAGCCAAACAAATCCCTACACTATTGGCCTTTTTGGCATCAGCGCATGGAGCGCGGACTGAAGTCTCACATGAAGCAGTATGGGGGGATGCTGGAACCAAGTTTCCGCACCCTTGAGATGTTTGTGGTGTCGATTTAGTCCAACTATGCCTACCTTCACATAGGTTATTTCACACACTGTTCTAACTTTCAATACCCTCATGATTTGTTATAATCGTCTTTCATGTAGCCCTAACCATAGGCTGAGATGCTTTCACACTGCTATGGCAGCAACCTACACTATTTCCCTAAATTACATTGTGAATCTTACTTATCATCTTACGGATGTTAGTTAACTTCATGGAAACCGATATTCTATCTTGCATTCACTTAATCAACATAGTCATATATATTTGCGCATCATATAAACTATAGAATTGAAATTTATACTGAATATATTCAATGCATAAAACAAGAAATAAATACACAAAATTGATATGAAACTTCTCTTTATTAATACTTCCAACTGTTACAGACTCGACTTGCCTTGTGCACTCAGCTATAGGGGTCCATGCACTCAGCTACGGACTACTAGGCCTCTACGCATTCAGCTGTAGAGCCTTCTCCTACTCTATGACCCAAAGCTAGACTTTACTCCACATATATGACTCAACTCTTCATCCTTCTCCTGATGTCTTAACTACTTAGATCCTCACTCTATTTATACAATCCAATGGTCCACGAACCATGGGTGGATCTCTACAAATGACATTATATTAACAAAATTGAGGGTGGAAAACCCTATGAATCTTTTACAAGCTACGCACTCCACACCCACAAAATGTGGAGTCTTCACATTGGAGCTACAATTTTTGATCAAAATCTGGGCTTTAAGACCCAAAACGTCACTTCGGGGATCCTGTGCCTAATAGGTTCCTACATTTTGCTTCTTCACTCATACATTTTACACATGGACCCAATGTGTAATTATTTACACACCCTAAGTGTCATAATGATTACAGGGGTGAGCTCGCTCAAGTATGTTAGAGCGATGCGTAGGTTCTTACCTCTCGTCTTACTGCCCAAAGCCTGTAAAATCAGAGACACTCTATCAAAAGTAAATTCAAAAGAAAGCGTTTGCTGATTGTATCGTTGACAACCTTCCCTGACAATGGTGCCAAAATTTTTGTGAGGTTTTATCACTCCTAAAGTAACTAAACCAAAATAATTAATTATCAACCAGGGTAGGTATTTTTATTTCAAAGATGTCTGCATTATTTGTGCCGATACATGTAACAACCAGGTAAAAAAAAAGATGTCGTTGAACACACTTGCAGAAATTAAAGAAATCTTGCAGAATGGAACTACACACTTGTAGGAATTGGAAGGCACACTACATGAATGAAGCACACTCAATAAGGAAAGAATCCACACTTCATAATAACTTCAAAATAAAGATAGGTGCACCATACACTATCAGCTAAAGATGTAACAACAATTGAATAACATAGAATTGATTAACCTATTTAACAACACACAATAATTCTGAAAGAAGTGTATCTATCCCACAATGAAATGTGTGAAATAGTGATAATAAATCCAAACTAACATATGAAAAAAAACCTTATCTCCATTGTGATCCCTACTAAAGAGGAGCACCCTTCCTCCCTAGTAGGGTGCAGTAGTAAAATAAAAACTACTTAATAATTCAACACATAATTTGCAATAACATCACCATATATATGTTTGCATTAAAATAGTTGAAAAGTACAAGATTAGAATGTCAGTATTATCTCTGTTGTCCATCGTTGTCCCCTTCTCATGAGACTTAGTTATTTTATAAAGTCTTTAAAAAGCACAAAAATTAGGGAAATGAATCAATCATGAGAATCTTTTGATTTTCATGCTGATTAAGCTAACATAAATAATAAAAAACATATAAATTGTTACGAACTGCTTTTAATAAAGATTTTTTATGGTTACACCACTCTTGTTTAGATGCAATTGTAACTTCTCAGACCTTCTTAACCGTTTGTATGTAATTACTTAATGTGGCCTTTGATAGTTGTCTTTGAAAATAGTGGCTACAGTCCTGAAAATTTGCAATGTAATAGCAGCTTTATGGTGTATCAACAAGAAATGGAAAACCCAGGGTGTAATAACAAGTAACAACAACTCACACTGTGTAAAAAAAAGTAATAGAAACAACTGTTCACCCATGGATATCAGTAGTTATGGAAACACCTAAAGAAAAACATTCAAAATAACTCTTCCAAAGATACCCTAGTTAGTCATCCCAAAGAAATATTTTTTTCGCTCAATACTTAGCAGAAAATAGCATAATAATATGTCAAAGAAAATGGTTTCTTCTTAATGAGAGGGAGTGACATTGTATTCGGGAAATTGTAGGTTCAATGAGGGAAAATGGACAAAAATGGCGAAAGGATGCCTAAAATATCCTCAAATATTGCACCCAATAGTTATCTCCTTAAGCCTTGCCTCAGATACTTTAGTTTCCTAAAGAAACACTATACTGGGCTTTTCTTGCTTTAATATTTCTCTTAGGTACCTCTATTTTCCTCTGTTGTTGAAGCCTCTTACATTAAACGAGAGCACAATCATTGATAAGACTTATTAAGATGGTGGAAGACCATTGATAGAAATACCACCCTACCTGAATTCACTAGCATCTCCCCCAAAATTTGTATGGATTCCTGTAGATTCTTTCTATGTCTTTTCTTCCCTCCTTTACCTGGTCCACTTTTGTTAGCTACACTGTCCATTTGGGATCCCATTGGAACTAGTGCATCTGGGGGTTTCTGACTTTGTTTGGCCTGGTATTGCTGAAAGGTATCCTTATATATATTTTTTGGTCCTCGGGCATAAAACATTCAACCATGTTTTTCCATTCATACAATAGTCTCTTCAAAACTCGTTCTTTCATTCTTAAGTCTTCTTTTGCTCCATTGATCTCCATCTTATTATGGATTTTCTTAGTTTCATATCCCTCCTTGTCTTCCAGTTCCTCTTGCGCCCTTCGTTTGGGCGTAGGGTTTGCTTTAGGAAAAAACCTAGCCGATGGATCTGCTGGCTTCCCTTTCTCCACCATCTTCGAAGTTTCCCCTTGATCTTGTAATAAACTGAATCTATTTTGAGGATCTAGATTTTTCTTCTCCTGTTGCATCGCATTAGACTGGGGTTGCTTTGCTGATAGTTTTTTCTTATAGGATACCTCTTGGAATCCCTCATTATCCATTGAGATTGTCCTCAAGTTGCTATGGGTTGAGCTTCTTCTATCCCAGTTTGATTAAGAGGGCACGCTTTATACAAATGGCCATATTCATGGCAATGTCTGAAGCGGAATGGGATATCATCATAATCAAAGGGTTGTTTCCACACTTCATTTTGGTACTCGATATCTACAAATTTTGGTAATGGCTCTGTTATATATTCATATATACGTAGATATGAGCAAGGGATGTGTATCTTCCCCAACGGGTGGCATTTGCAACTTTTAAAAAATTGCCTATGGAATTTCCAATACCTTCCAGGATCTCTAAGTCCTAGAAATCACCAAGTAAAGCAAAGAGCCTCACAGAAATGGGTGCCTCCATTAACTTCTCTTAGTCTGGGTTATAACATTCCTCCTAGAATCGCATGAATAACCTTGCATTATAGTAAACGTATGGCCCATTATCAAAGATCCACTCCTTGTCTTCTAGACTTGCAAAGATAAATGTGAAGAAACCCCTGGCACCGCGTTTTAAATCGATATGGTCCTTAGGTTTCCATTTCTGCTAGATCCATTTCAGGAAGTCTCTCTATGAAGGCAAAACCCCTATAAATTTATAAATCAAGGCATGGTATTTCATACATTTTCTATAATTTTCTAGCTTATTGGTTGGAATCATGAAAAAAAACTTCTTAGTGGCTCTAGGCAGACATTGCCCTTGTAACCTCACTTTCCACTACGCCCCCATGACCGGGTTGCTGTTAGGGCCAACACTAATGTTTGGAGATGTGATTGTGCCATATTGCTTGCTCATTTCTCCTGTAGCCACATTCTTGTAGGAGGGGGTCTCTCCCCCCCTGCCATGACACTCATGCCACCTATCAAAATCTTTGACCTATGAAAATGTTAGCAAAAAACTTCAAATCTGACTTTGTGCAGGATTCAGACGTAGATCAAAACCCTAGAAGAGCTCATCAAAACTATATACAATATTTAACATGATTTTTTTTTGTAAGCTTGGTAGGTCTACATCTTCATCATGTCCAAATTCTCACTGTGATAGGGGGGATAACAAAATATTTGAACCCAAGACTTCCGGTTAGGTGAGACTTCATTTCCACAACCATTGCCAATTGAGCTATCACAAGCAGGCAATTTTTAACATGATTTTTAAAATTATTTCATTTTCAAAATATTTTATAATTTATTAAGTGTAATGTTTTAATTTACTGACAAAATAAATTGATTTAACATGGAATATATATATATATTATAATATATATATATAATATTTTTTCATATCATATATATTAATATTAAGAATTTAAATTCCTCAAGTTCCTTTATGAGATGCAAAACCTTTAAGACAAACATGAAACTAAGCTATTATTGTATATTATGGTTTCAAATAACACTAATATCATATGAACTTTGTTAAAATGTCATTAAGAAATAGATCTAGTGCTATTCTTAGTATTTGCAAGACTTATGGAAAATGTAAGTTTGTTTGTTTTTAAGTTTTATAAGTATTTCATGAAAATAGTAAAAGTGTCAGGCCAGAAGGTAACTCCTCAAAATGAATTGTTATTTTTCATTAAGAATGATCATAGATATATACATGGAGGGAGAGACTCTTGGGCTTCATCTCCTAGTGTCTCTTCATATTTCAATTCTCCTTATTTTCTATTTACACTATTTTAAATGGATTATCTAATCCCAAAGATTAGGTGTCAAAATTTCCCCCCTTAATCTGAAGGGATGTTGGTGAGTCCAAGCATCATTCTAAATCTTTTGAACTTTTCTCTTCCAAACACTTTAGTGAAGATGTCTACAATCTTCTCATTTGTGGAACAATGGCATAGGCAAATTGTATTTGCCTCAACATGATATCGAATCAGATGGTATTCTGTATTGATATGCTTTGTTTGATCATGTAACTTTGGGTTCTTGGCCTAATTTATTGCAGAAGTATTTTTCAATCATGAGAGGAGTTGAATGCACTTGTTTCTCCTGCAAATCTTCTAGAATTTTCTTAAGCCACACAATTTCCTTTGTTGCTTTAGTTCCTGCCACATATTCTGCCTCAGTTGTGGAATCTACTGGAACTGATTATTTGCTTCACCTCGAGGAGACAACTCCTGATCCAAGACTCATAACATAACCTGAAGTAGATACCTCAGTTTCTTTATCTCTATCAAAGTCTGAATTAGAGTATCCCATCAAGCTGAAGTTGCCCACCTATGTATACTTAATTCCAAATTCTTGAGTTCTCTTCAAGTACGTTATAACTCTTTTCACAATAGACTAATGCCCCTAACAAGGCTTTTGCATAAACCTGGTGATCCAGGTGGCCCCAGACACACTCAGAGGTCAAAGAGGGCTTATAAATAGCTAAAAATAAGTGGTCAGATTGCTCTCGAACTAGGACTAGATCAAAGTGCTCATTTCTTTGACTCCAACGGTGTTATAGTCAAAGTTCTGGTCAAGGTGGGCCAAGTTTAATGATCCTACAAATTGAATGAGTCCGGGGCATGAAACTTTGCACCAAAAAGTGGGCAAAATTGTTGAACGTCTAATTTGTCTAATGACCCTTATTTTTAGCAAAATTGAAAAAGGCCAATTTGGTATTACAAAACCAAAAAAAATGTATTAAAAGGGTGGCAGGATGCCACCCCCGCCACCAATATCGAGAACCATTATGTTATATTAAAAATCCAACAGGGTGGCGTGTTGTCACCCTTGCCACACCCCACTCCCTAACATAACCTTCATCATGTATTATTAACACCATACACCATACAAAACATTGTGGTGTGGATTTGGCAAGTGTCGAACCCACTCGACCCACATGGGCCGACCCCGTATTAATATACAAAAAAAAGGTTACAACACTCATAGCCATTAACCAAAAACTATATTAAAATGCGCGATTAAAAACTAATACTCCAAAGTTGGTCGGGCAGGGGGTTGGAACCTCCGACCTCCCCCAAACTTATAATTATAACCAATGTGCCCAACAAACTCCTTTTATTATACGCCCTCAAAACATATATATAAATCATTCATTCCATTCGACCAGGAGGGCAGGCGACAAAATCTTTCCCAGGAAAAGATGTGGAACCATGACCTTGAGAATCTTAAGATGCCAAAAAGATTTCCTTGAGGGCTAGAGATGCCAGTGACAAAATTTGACTTGTGGATAGTCATTTTTGCATGTTTTATCACCAAGAGTCTAGCTGTGTAGTCAGAATCTCCATCTGAGCAGCATAAATGCAGGTGTCATGCAACTAAGACTCTTTGGAGAATCTTGAGGAATCTTTAGATTCCCTTGGAGGCTGGACTTTTCCAGTGTCAAAATGTGGCCAACTTTATACTCATTCTTCTCAAAAATTTTCAAGGAGCATGATGGCGAGATCCGTTTTTCATCTGAGTAGAATATCTCTAGTTAGCCACTGGAGAGGAATCTTCAATATTCCCAAGGGTCCAAAATTTGACAGTGTCAAAATTTGACAAGTTTATAGTCAATTTTACACCACTCATCGCCAGTCCATTTTAGCAGCCGCGATTTGCATTTTTTGGCCATCTTTGAAAGTGGAGGTATATGATGCAGTTATGTCATGTTTTCTTCTCATTTTGCTGAGGTGATGTTTGTATTATTGATATCCATGATTACCATCATATTGAGGGATGCTTATTTGCCACATTATGTGAGATTGTATTAGCTTGTCATGTTGGAGGAGGACCCATTTGAGTGAGAGTTCTTTTAGGGTGAACGTATCGTGGAGAGACACACCACTCAAGTTGAGGGTATTTGTCCTTGTAATGAAAAATAGCATACCATGTACATCATCATCATTTGCATCATTAAATGAAGTGGCCTCCACTCTCTCAACACCAAGCCTAGAGACGTAACCCACACTAGGTGAACTCCATTATCAATGTGTTGTGTTATTGGTTTTTTGATCATCATTATGTTTCCTCTTGTTTAAGAATGCACAAGTAGTTCTTTTATTCTCTTTTAAATGCAAATCTATTAACATCATAAAAGTAAAAGATCTTGTATAATTCCGGTAGTTGAAGAGATCCAGATCATGTTTGGTATTAGACTGGTCTTCTCACTGATGTGAATTGCGAATGTGAACATTTGAATGTGAAAAAATGGAGGATGAAAAATAAATGTATGATGCCTTCCTAATGATGTCCAAAATGGTGGACATAATGTATGAAGCCTATGAGAAGAGAATAGAGGAACTTAGTAAAGAAAGAGTAGAGGATGATGCTCCATCTACCCCTTATAGTGAACATTGATTGCCTTCATCATCTTCTCATCATTTGAATGAGGAGATGAACCAGAGCCTTCAAGAAGAGAACGCTGAATTGAGGAGACTTATATGAGAAGATAAAGAGGAGAAGCAGAGAATACAACTTCAACTACAAGCCACAGAAGAGGCATTGGAAGAATTGAAGCACAAAAAAGGCTTAGCAAAGCCATCATCAGCTATTTCAGAATCAACAATTGAGGTAAACAATGTTGATTGTTCTTTAGTTTCATCTTCACATGATGTTATTTCTGTTAAAAGTGTGGAGGTACCCATTTCAAGAACTAGCATGAGACTGCTTACAAAGATGGAGTATAAAGGAGGACTTGGTGTTAATGGCCAAGGCATGAATCAACCATTAGAAGTTGTGAAGGGAACTCGATTTGCAGGTTCGGGGTACACCGAAGGAGAAAGCTCAAAGGTGTCAGAAGCTTCCAAGACATTTTTGAAATCGTCAAGGAAAGAGAATGATGGGAACACATCACCATCATCCCATGACAATGTACATTGTAAAGGAAGCATGAGGCAAGATTTCATCACCATAATTGCACTAGAGACAACTAGGAAAGGTATAACAAGTCTCAGTATTCTAAAGTTAATTTTGATTACAAACATGTTAATGATGAAAAAATCATGGCATAGAAAACATGTAGTTTTTGTGGTTTACATAACCATGTGGTTTCTAAGTGCTATAAGAGAATGATATCAAGAAAGAGGAAGAGGTGTGAAATTCCTTCTCCACATCATGGAAGGAGGCAGGTTAAGTAGGTATGGAGGAAGGAATTTTTACAGTCATTGCAACAAAGGTGGTCATAAAAGAGCCACATGTTGGAGGCTCCATCCAAAGCAACGTCTTAAAGAAAAAGCACTCGTGCAAGAACTAGTTGATTTTTTTTCAACAAATGAATCAACCACATTCATTGTGGTATACTTTATTAAGTAAAATATGGTTTTACTAGACACGATATATTGTCATGGACTTATTTTGTAAATAATGTGTTACGACTTAAAATGTAAAAGTGATGATGTGTTTTCCATCACTTGTTGAAGCAACAATGATGTTTTGGCCTTGTATTGGTAGTTGGGGTATTGTTTCCATTTTGATGTAAACTTGACCACAAAGTATATGTTATAAACGTGTGGTACGTATGGGATTCTTGTTATTATTGATCATGTAATTAAGCATTTAATTTTCAAAATATTGTACGACAAGTTTGCAGAGGATGCAAGTTTCAGCTAATTGGTTATGTCTCTAAAGAACAAAGGTGAAGGAGAAGGAAGGGTGACCTGTCAGGACACTTGTGGTGTAGACAATGTACATGATAATTGAAGTTTATTTTCATTCTTTTGGAGGACCAAAAGCTCCTTAGTGGGGAGGAATGATCTAGGTGGCTCCAGACACACTCATAGGTCAAAGAGGGCTTATAAATAGCTAAAAATTAAAAGTGGTAAGATTTCTTTTGCACTAGGACCAGATCAAAATGCTCGTCGTCCTGATTCCAATAATGCAAATTAAACTCCAATCTGAGTTCTTATGAGGGAGATAAAATTGGTCAAAGTTTTGGTCAAAGTGGGCATGTGGGCTAGGTTTAATGGTCCTACAAATTGACTGAGTCCAAGGCATGAAACTTGGCTCCCAAAAGCAGGTGAAACTGTCAAATGCCTAATTTTTCTAATGACCCTTATTTTTAGCAAAATTGAAAAAGGCCAATTTGGTATTACAAAACCAAAAAAAGTGTATTAAAAGGGTGGTAGGCTACCACCCCCACCACCCCCACTGAGAAGTGTTATGTTATATTAAAAATCCAACGGGGTGGCAGGCCATCACCTTTGCCAAACCTCATGGTCCAACATAACCATTACCATGTATTATTAACACCATACACCATACAAAATGTTGCGTTGTGGAGCTGGCGGGAGTCAAACCCGCCCGACCCATGTGGGATGACCCCATATTAATATGCAACCAAAAAAAAAGTTACAAAACTTATAATCGTTAACCAAAAACTATATTAAAATGCACGGTTAAAAACTAGTACTCCGAAGTTGGTTCGGCAGGGGGTTGGAACCTCCAACCTCCCCCACCAAACTTA
>APFE031573109.1:0-10108 GCA_000404065.3 Pinus taeda
AGCCTATTGTGGTCTCCCAATATATACTCAACGGTACGTGGGAGCATAAGTCTGTACTGGCACTTGTCGTCTAAGAGTGGAGGAATCACCCAACCAACAATGAAAACAACTGTTACCAGGTTTTACGATGCCGGAAGACGTTTCTAGCCTAGACCTCTAGATGTTGTGCGTTCAGTTCCAAACGTTGTTAGATTTATTAAATTTATTTTAAGTTGATCTTGCTTAAAAATTTGCCTTTCAGGTTCACCGCGTGATGTATATACAATTCCCAAAATGCAGTCTAAGATGATAAACGAACGTTTAATCTTCTTTTGGCAATGAAAATCCTAGCTAATAAGGAAAGAAAGTTAAGAATCTTTCAGCAAAGAGCACAGAGCACACGCTAAATGCACTGTCCTAAATCAAACCAAGTAGTGAAAATGCAAATGCACATGCATGTATTTGTTTTCAGCCTTCTTAATGTATGAATGATGATAAGAAAGCTATGTGCAAATTCGAATTATTTTTCAGAGCGACAATACTCAACAAATTTCTTTTCAAAATGAAGTGAAGGTAAGAGAGACACTTTGCGATTTCGAAATGAAAATTGCTTTTCGACACTTTAAAAACTACTAATTCAAATCATATGCAATAGTAATTGTATAATCGACTATCATAAACAATGGGATTGTCTTCTATGACTGAAAACGACATCTATGCCACTTTCATATGAAGAAACAACAGTTCGACTATGCTACTTCTTTGCAAAAGAGAACTGAAAATGGCGCACAATACATAAAAACACTTATAGTTCTTTGCACTATGGAGGCAGAATAATGTAAGAGAAGGGGGTTTTCATAGAGATACACTGACCATAGACAGCAAAACTCCTAAATAGGACTGAAAATAGTGAGGAAAAAACCAAAGTCTGAAGGTAAAGTTAACCTTCCCTGACCATCGCACCTGTCACACAGTGAATTCAGTATGTAGCGCACCTACTGCATTCGGGAAGTGCGATGCGTATAGACTGCCTTGAAGGCAAGGTGCGATGGTACCAGTGCAAGACTTTAAACGAGTTTTTACTCACAATTTGCAATTCAGTTCGGGGATTTAGGCCAAGTAAGTGATGTTCAATATATGTAAATCACAGGGGTTGATCTAAGGAGGTTACTAGAGCCACCACTTAGGGCAATTAGAATGTTTGCAGATCGATTTTTTAATTCATAAACAAAACCCATAGATAGACTGAAGCAACATTGATCTACTTTGCATTTGTATAACAAATGCAGTTCGAAGGCTAGCTGGCTTGGCTTCAGGCTCCGTCTATAAGTTTATAAAAGAAACAAAGATAGGCTAAAAAACAATCTAGTCACTCCCCAGTGGAGTCGCCATTTTGTTACTGGGAATAGTGTCCACTCGGATGCTGCTATTCCCACTAAGACTGGTAGCTATTTTAGAAACAAACAAGTAAAGTCTACTTTCACTTTCCTTTATGAAAATAGATAGGAGTGGAACAAAGGAGACCAACCTTAGTCTTGTGCTTGATTTCCTATCCTTCTTGATAGAGCTTTGCCGCTTCTTCTTTGTCTGCCCAGCTTCAAAGAGCACCTGTGGAATCACAACAACATACTACTATCGAAGAAAAAAGATCTATATTCATAAATAACACAGGACTAGAAGTGTGTTAACCATACAAATGCATATATGAGTAAACATACAAGAATATGGAGAAAAACTTGAATAGCTTTATTAAGATGAAAAGTAGCAAGAGGATTACAACCATATGTTCTAACCCAACATCATCCTCCAGCGAGAAAGCCCTTCTTCACCTCAAGTAAAGCTTAGATCACCCAACAGTATGAATAGACACCAGAAAACCAACAACACTTCTCTATAAGATACAAAATTCCAGCCTCCGGATCTTTGTGATGAGGGATCCATATATAGATGATTGAAGGGAGGTGAGTCATCTTCAGGGGTCTTGATTAGTGTCCTCTCTCTGATAGTTCCTACTTCCACTTGGATAATGGTGATCTCTTACTCATCCCTGGTCGAAAACAGAGAGGCAAGTGTCAGAGGGGAAGCATCTGGAAGATTCCATGATCTCCCACCTCGCATTTTGTCCCTGCCATTTGTCCATTCCTGACCATCGCACCCTACAGGGTGTGATGCATATCACATTCCAGCTGATCTTTTAAGTTGATAATTTCTTCTTTGAGGGCACTCTCCCTTTTGCTAGGTAGATCTTGTTGATCTATGATTTTATCTGATGCTTCATTTGCTTGTTCATCTTCAATCTGAGGTGATTTAGGATTTGAATACTTGCTTCCACTCAACGGTAGGTTGTCATTGCTCCTTTGAGCTGTCTTCTTCTTTTGACATGCTTTCTTTCCCATTGTTCTATGGATTTCCTTCAAGCGATCAAGCTTCTGCCAAAGGACCTGCTCTGATCCCAATTGTTGGAAATAACACTAAGGGGGGGGGGGGGTGAATCAGTTTTAGCAAATCAATAATATTTTCATTTTCATACTCAGATTCATATACGTTACTTCAGTTAAGGAGACCCGCGTATATACGCAACTGTGTTCAATGCAACTAGCATATATCTAATAAACTTATGATTCAGTTCGTTGATCTTCAATAAGTGCCTTAGAACTTCATTAACCATATTAACAGTAAACAAGTGTAGTAAAACAGAACAGATCATCACACATAAAGAGAACACATGAACACCAAGATATAAGGTGGAAACCCAATGTGGGTGAAAACCACCTGCTGCAATTCGTCTCTATCTTTCTTTGATAAGAAACTTCTTTTTACAATTGTATTGGTGCAATCTTATACCAGTACGCAGGCTTCTACTTGCAGAAGGCTACAACCTTCTCTCGTTTTCCAGACTCTACTAGAAGGGAGCTACAACCCCCTTAGCTCTTGTACTAGCCGATCCATTTACTAGTACGTAGGTGCCAACCTACTTCACTCGTTTTCCAACTGCTCTTGGAAGGGAGCTACAACCCCCTGGCTCTTGTACTAGCCGATATGTTTATCAGTACGTAGGCGCCAACCTACAGAACTCTATGATCTTCTTTCTTCTTCCAGGGACCACGTTTCATAAATTTTCATACTAGATACTCCTGAAGCATAACACCATAATTTGAAGGCCACGTTTCATCCAATTTTCATACTGGACCCATCAACAACATTGAAGCACAAAATCAATCACCACTGCAAAACATCCATCAACTACACCTGCATCACTGATCTCTGAATCACCCAATACTGAAACAATGAAACCCTGTCAACAGATACAGTCACCAGAACACAAAACAAACAACAGAACTCTGCAACAATAACCAGATCATATTTCATAATGTATACGCTACTGTGATGAACCAAACCGACGTACGTACGCGCTTTTACCAAAGCCAACCCGCATATAGATCTGCAAATATTTACTCATAACTTTGCAACTCTTTTAGACATCAGTCATACCCAGATCATAACATTCATATAATAAAATATGCGTCAATAATTTAGATCTAGTCTAACCATAAACCACATAATGATAATACATTCCAAGCCTCATGATCCCGATCCATCATCCATCATCAACCGCATGGGAGCATTCTTGATTCAGATCTCACACTTTATCAGATATTCAATCCTTGTACGCTTGCTCTCCTTGGCCTAATGATCTTTTCCTTATATAGGTTTAGGCCTCTCTCAATACCATGGTCCAGAACTATGTAGAACTAATACCTTGGATCCAATACCTGGGGTCAACACTTTGGACCAAATACCATGGACCAATACCAAAATACAATGGACCAAATACCACGGACCAAAGCTTAGTTTTCCGACATTTACGCGCCTTTTCTTCTGTGAATTTGCGTGTGTACGTATACACGTCTTCTGTTCTACTCATCCATGTGTATACGCATTTTCATCATGGTTAACCTGCGTATACCTCTCTCTTGACCTGCTGTGCTATGATCTGTCATCTGATTGAGTTGCCACATGTATCATACCTCTGAGTGAGTTGCCATCAAGGACAACACTTGTATCATAATGCCAACAAGGACTTTATAATATTTAATACAAGCATACATACCTCATTTACCTTTAGGTCATCTAGGCTTCTTTCAGCAGCTTCCTTGATTGAAAAGATCTTCAACCCCTTGATCTGCTTCATCTCTTATGTCATCACACCATCATCCCATGAATTCCACAAGTTGGAGTTCTTGATGAAATAATTGCTTCCACTCTAGATCGGTGAATCCTCTGATGAGGATTCCATCAGAGAATCTCGAGGATCTTGCATATCCCTATCCAACATATGATTCCTTTTGACTTGATGTATGATGAGACTTGCCCTGGATGGCTTCTCTCTTTTCCTTTAGTTTCTAATGAAGTTCTTAAGAGCTATATCCTTCAGAATTGACTATTAGACATCCTTCATGTTTCCTATGGTGATGTCACAAGCTCTTACTTTTAATGCTTTTCCTCTTCCTTGTACTTCCTTCTTTCATCTTTCTCCACTTCTTCGGTGAAATGGATTTCTTCTCTATCTTTCTTGTTATTTCCCTTCTTAAGCTTATGACTTTCTTGTAATGTTCATAGCATTGAATATTAGCTAGGTTCTTTCCTTTCAGCAAATGTTTGAATACTTTTTTCCCTCAACCTGTCTTCTTCTATCTTGCATTCATTGTTGAATAGCTTTCTTATCCTCATAGACATTTGTTACCATGTTCATCAGTTAGTAAAATTAGAACAATGAGAATTATTTCTCCCAGATCTTGCAATTGAGATCTTATGAAGATAACCCTTTCTCCTTTGATACTTTCAATTTATGTAGATCAAATCTAAGTGATGTGACCTTTTTTATGGCAACTTCAGGGAATAGTTCTACCAACTTATCATATACTATCTCTTCGATATCTCTGACACTGCTATATGAGGGGACCTTTCATAAGAATCCCTTTCCATATATTTAGAGGGGACCTTTTCATTGATATGTTCAATGCCTTCACTTTCTTAGAGGACTATGTCTATCCTTTTCCCATGCAAGGAATTTCGATGACCCAACCAGTTTATAGATCTCCTTGCAAAAACGAAGTCATTTTATCAAATTTGATTATAGAATGAAAGATACTTGCAAGTGAAGATGAAATCTTCAACTTGATCACTTTGATGGTGGTTGAAGATGTATTAGTGCTCCTTTTGGATGATCTTCTTCGAAATGAAAAGCCCTTCTTCAATAAAGGAGATTGCTCCTTTTATGATGCTAATGCCTTTAGATCTAGCTTCCTTTGTTGATGCCAGATGGTGATTGATGAGGATGTTTTGATGCTTCTTTGGATGATCTTCTTCAAGGATAAGGAGGGGATCCTTGCTGCAATGATAGTGTGCTTGTCTTATAGCTTTTAAAGATGATAATGCCTTTTGGCCTTCAAGATTCTTCGACTTTTGGTAATGAATGAATGCAGATCAGAAATGCTTCTAGGGCCTCCAAGATGATGTGATCTTAGTCCTAGAAATGCTTCTTTATACTTCTAGTAGTGAATGAGTGCAGATCAAAAATGCTTCTAGCTCCTCCAAGATGATGTGATCTTAGTCCTAGAAATGCTTCTTTATACTTTGGGTTGCCTTGCTAAAGACTATGGGATCCACTGCTCTTGCTAGTGTAGCCTTGATTCGTAGATCTTATTCGACTTGAGTAGAAATAAGGCTTTGGCCTCAATTAGTTGATGATCCCAAGACTTCTTTTGAAGTATACTTCCTCCTTTGATCTAGGATTTGATTCTTCAATGTAGATCCTTCACTTTGCTTTGATGACTTCTTTGAAACTTGATCCTTGAGTGTGTCGTTGATTAGATTCCCTTCTTTGATTGTCACCTTAGCTCTGATCCCATGTTGAGAAATCTAGGGCATTAGTATTAGGTGATTTCTCTTTGATTAGTAATTGTTTGTGAATGCTTTCTACTTCTTTAGATTAGGTCTTCTTCTTCTTCTATTATTAGTGTTCTTC
Organism: Pinus taeda; assembly: GCA_000404065.3. Classification (NCBI taxonomy): domain Eukaryota; kingdom Viridiplantae; phylum Streptophyta; class Pinopsida; order Pinales; family Pinaceae; genus Pinus; species Pinus taeda. Next base: position 6,008 of record APFE031573109.1, read on the forward strand.
TTCATCAAACAGTAAACAATGCATGAACATAAAATAGACAATAGACATAATGTAGGCTATCAGCAAGGGCCAAAACCTCTTACTCTTTGAGAGGAAAACTTGCAAAAATTCTTCTTATAGAGATTCCGATTGACAAATACCAAGACCAAAACCCTTGACCTATTAGCCACTCCAAGACCAAGGCACACATTCTCTAGTCAATCGTCTTCTTGACTCCTCTTCGAGTGAGACCTTCATTATTGCCTTGATACCGAGATCTTCATCATTGCCTTGAAAACACTATTTCCTTTATCGAGCTCATATCACTGAGATGATGCCTCATCACAATAGTATCAACAACAAAATGTTATGTCACCAATATTTCTTTTCTACACTTGATATGACACCTAGACAAAGAGACTCTTCACTCATTGTCCCTTCATCTCCCTTCAGAAATTCATCTGAACTTCTTCACTGTGATCATATCCGAATTTGTCTTGCTTCCACTGTGAACCGAGCTTCAGAGAAATCCGAACTGTGGAGATTCAAACTATGCATTCCTAGACAATATTTCGTTGGCCCTTCATTACTCCTTGCTATCCCTTTGCTGCCACACCTGAACCGTCTTCATTGTATTAGAGATCCGAGCCTTTCTCTGTTTTACCCATCCAAAAATTGCAGAGATAGATGTCCGAATTTTTACTATGTAAATGTGAAGAGCTCACATGCCTATTTATAGTGGTTTGTCTGTCATATTTCGCCGACTTAAACTTGTGAATAGGTGTGTCTCCATAATATGAAGTCGACACGAGTCTGTCACCTTATCTTGACACCGACATGAAGAGAGGACTGTGTGCTTGTCGTTGGAGGGCTTATATAGACTTATATACAATTGACACATGCCCAAGATGGGCTCTTCATACATGACATTGATTATTTGACTCTAATGATAAATCGTAAGGCTCTCATTGGGAGCTGTTGGACACCTAATCCTCAATGGGTTAGTGTGGAAGCCGAATGGACAAAAGGAGTCCAAGAGACCTTGGGATGTGAAACCCAAGAGTCACATATTGTACTATAAATGTATATCTCTTGTTAATAAAAATTGAACTCACATGATTTATCTTTCCTGTTGTTCTTGCTCCCATGTGTGTTTAACATGGTATCAGAGCAGGCGTATCCCTGTGCTGCATAATTATTTTTGAGCCATTTGTTTTATGGCCCTTATGTGTATGTGCATATCATTTCATGAATATTTTCTCATGAATATTTCTTCAGCTCAATTTTAGCTGCTACCTAATTATACTGCTGCTGGTGTCTATTGTCCATAAAATTTGCTGCCCCTCTGTCTAACTGTTCAGTTCTCTGACTGTGATAAACTTTTCAAAAAGGGCGTTTTTGCACCTGCGCCTTCATTGATTATTCTGTGCTCAGATCTAAAATAATCTGCCTCTGCGTTATTCCAGCGCTGCCTCATAACGCATCTGTCCATTCTCAGAAGCGTTGTACATTAAATTTTTTCATGAATAGCGCTGGTTCATGACTGGCAATGCTGAGTGGTGTATGATGAATCTCACTATTGAATGATGAGCCATTTTGATGAATGCCCAGATTCTGCTCCTGTTGAATGCGTTTAAATGCTTGTGATATGTATGGCTAAAAGCGGCTTATTTCTGGTATGCGTGTGATACTTCGATACCTGTATTGCTTATTACTTCGATACCTGTATTGCTTATTTCTGTGATGATTCTAACTCTGTGGAGCAACGTCTAATACTTTTGGAAATCGAAGTATCGGGGAGGTTTCCAACTTATTCTCTTTAGGATATGGCTCTTGGCTTAAGTATTTTACACAAATATTGTCATTGAGGCTGATTTTGGTTTCATTTCTGATTAAAGGGAGCATCAAAACCTCATCTAAGTTTGAATCCTTGTAGTTACGTTTTGAATTCGGGATTATGATAAGGAATTGTTGTACTTACAATTTACAGCATTGATTTTGCTATGGCATTATTACATAAATGATGTCTTCATGAGATCGATTAAACAATGTGAAGGTTCCATGTTGCGTGGCGGTAGTTGTTTTACGGTGTAGAGCAAGAAGACAAGTGCGCAACACAGACATTGGGAAACCCTTGTCTATTAAGATCTTTGAGAATAAACTCGCAACAATTTTTGATGTAGCACTTGTTACAAGCAAAGACCCTTTTTCCAATCTAATATTACATCTGAAGTGTATGTTTGCAATCAGTATAACTCTTCTATCAAAAGGATTGTTATGAGATTTGTGACTTGGTTATGAAATGATTGAAATTTTGAACTAGTGCGATGAAGCTTTAACACTAATATCATTAATGCATATAAATTAGTAACCTTTGCGATACATAGATCTTGTATGCAAGGCATATTATAGTGAATAGTGCTAGATCTCATACCAATGCATTTTGGCAATGAATTAGAGGCCAAAAACCACATGCAGCTTAACCTACGATGGAGTCATACTATGCCATGGATATTTGTGAGTGCACCTGAATATTGAGTTAAGAGGTGATATTCTTGATTAATGGACAACTTTAGTTTGAAGTCCATGCAATGGCAGAATTTGACAGTTTGAAGTAAAGCGGTGGCTTTTGAATATTTGAAGAAGGGTCATTGAATTCTTTAATATGGGTGTATGCTGTAGTGACATCAATTATGGTCTGCCTATTTCATTTGTTGGAAGGCTTTACTAGATTCAGGCTGTTAGAGATGAGTAGTGATTTGGGTGTTGTATTGTGTGATGATGACGACATAATTGGTATGGAAATAAGTCGAAGATGAGAGCATGTTTTTCAGGGTATTATATCAGGTTATGTTTCTGGGTGTGATAAATGTGCGCCCTACGCCAGTTGTTATGTCATATAAGTAACATTTTTGTAGATTGACAGAAATTAAAAACAAGGCACTGAAAATACCAGTTGCGCCTTGTGGGCGAGGAAGGATTAGCTCCAGTTGAGGTTCTCATGAATAGGACATGAATTCAATTTTTAAATAGGTTGAGGTAGTATTTATTTATGTCTTTACATGTACCATTTTGCATTGGGAATCTCTCCAACAGTTCTCACTATTTTGAGCCAAATTTTTAAGTGGTATATGTTGAAAGTTGGTCTTAACGGTTGCTCCAAAGCCTACCATTAAGGCTTGATATTGTTTGTAGAAGAAGATATTGCATAATTGCTCACACTCTTTATTTGCCCACTGCTAAGAAAAATGGCTAAGCTTGAAAGAATATTAGAGTTATTGAGAACTCTAATCTTATCCACTGCTGACAACGCAATCATAATCAATAAAGACATTATTGCTGACATTCAAAAATGTATACAAAATGCACAAGAAAAGATAGAATTTTTGCATCTTGAATCTCAGCTACAACAAGAAGAATTAAAATAGAGGAGTCATTCTGAACATGTTTCTGTTCAGAACATTGAGACTGCAACCCATCAATAGCAAGTCAATAATGTTACATTTCATTCAAATAAAGCAGCAGTTATACATGTAGATACAGAAGCTCAGTCTGCACTTCCGAAGCCCATCATCAGACCTTGGGAACAACTTGTCCACAACAAGCACAGAACCGGTCTTGGATATGACAAGAACTTGTCCTTTCATATTCCAGACTACTCCAAGCCCATTCAGTTTCAGAGTGCTGGATTTATTCATGACAATTCACCTGCTCCTCATGATAGTTCAACTTCAGCTGTTCCAGACTCTGCTCCTCTTCCACAGGAACAACAACAACAAATCGTGAAATGCCAACACTGTGATCGAGTTGGCCATTTGAAAGATCACTGTTTTGATCTTCATCCATGTAAGCACTGTCATAAAACTAGTCATTCTTCACAAAGATGCTTAAGAAACAATCGTCCTGCAAGAACAAAGATTCATCTTGGATGGATCGTTTCTTGGCAATGGGCATCAACAGCCAAGAAGATATTCCAAACACATGTCAGAACTTGTTCCAGAGTATTGAATAGTCTTTCAGTTGAGTTTTATCCATCATCTCACCTTGTATCTGACGGGGGGGAAATGATGGTCATCTACAAGCTTCAAAGCCACATCAAGTGAGCCTGAGCCACAACCTGCC
>APFE031573113.1:1880-34985 GCA_000404065.3 Pinus taeda
ATACCCGTGGATGGAATCAGTGGGTACTATAAATATTAATGTGCAGAAGAAATTCCTGAAGCTCTGGTATAAAAAGAAGAAAATTACATTACAGGATATTTCCATCAATAAACAGGTAGAGTCCACGAAGGTTGACATAGAAGATGTTCCAGGGACTGACATATCAGATGATAAGTAGTTGATGGTCGACAATCAAACACAAACAGAGGCTGAAGCCGAAAAGGTAACAGGTGCTAACACATCTGATGAGGGTTTAGTGGTTGAAGTCATATTGGAAAAGAAGACACCACAACGGGCACCATAGCAGGGTGAATTAAAGAAAAAGACACCGTGGGTTAAAACTTCAACATATCATCACCCACATCACCCCGCAAGAAAATAACCAACAAGATGGCAACCAATTAGCCACAAGGACCACAACCCCCATATGACGGATAGCGAGGAGCGAAGATCCACCTACTATACATCAACACAGAAGAGCTTCCATGGTCAACTTCCATCTAAAGCGAGCGAGGCACCAGTGAGATTGAGGGTTCACCTTTCTCTTGGATGGCTAGATGGACGTGCATGGTACCAGTGGGCTACTCTTTTGAGTAGATCTTATTATTTGTGTTCTTCCCATGTTTTGGGGACGAAACATGCTAGGGGGGGTGGAATGTTATATACCTAGGGGGGATAATATGGGGTACAAAGGGAGGTACCCAAGGTAATAATGTAACAATGGGATGGGCCATGGTAATAAAGAAGATGGTTAACCCATATCATGTAAGGGATCACAAGTAGTTAGTAATAATGTAATGGGCCCATGGTATTAGTTCGATGGTATGAGGGAACCATGGTAATGATCCATGATATTGTATGTATGAGGCCTATATAGAGGCTAGAGACTCTACATGGAGAGTGTCAAGGAATTATCAAGGATTATTGTATGTACAGGCATATGGCTTGTGGAGTGTTCTCCTTCCTTAAAGAGTGAATGTATGGTGTTGCCATACCTTAAGGGTTTTGATCAATAAAGAATCATTTCATATTATTTCTTGGGTTTATTTGCATTGTCTTATATTTTCATATCAGATCTATAATATTTCTGGGTTAGATCTATAACAGGCCATGTATGCCAAATGAGTCTCTTTCTCCTGCAGCTACCTCCTTATTATTTCATTCTCATTCTCAAGGTGGCTTCTTGTGATGGCTTCTCTGTCTCTGAGAGCACTCAATTCCCTATCCATTTCCCTGAGTTTGTTTTCCATATGGCCAATATCCTCAACTCATTTGGACTTGGCTATCTGCATCCACCTATGCATTCTCAATCTTTCTTTTTCCAATTCGAAAAATAGTGGAATTGCAAATTTCTGTGGCATTATCTTGCCTCCCTGAAGTAGATTGTAATAGGAGGAAATATTAGGTTGGGGGTCAGATTCTTATAGCTCTTATGCTTACTCTTTCACCTCTGGCTATCCTCCTATCATTTCCTCAAGTTTTTGTGTCTCCTGTAGTCTGGACTGTGTCTCTTGTAGGATTGTTTTAGCTTCTTGTTGGTCTGGTTTGGGGTCCTATAGAATTTCCTTTCCCTTCCATGCAGAAGATATTGGATTCCCCCTTTCATAGGTTATGGGTGTCTTGAAAGGAGATTCTTTCACCTTGGAAGATGGTCAATCTTCAATGGTAATGGGAATCTTTGATGAGGGCTGAGATTTGCTTGTTTTAACTATAGTACTCTTCCTTGCCCTAATATACATGGAGGTTTTTTTTTTCCTTTTCTGCTTCTGCTTACTTGGTGTACTGAGGGTAGTGAGGGAAGTTGTTGCTTCTCTTTCCAACTCTCATGGGATTCTTCTCTTTGTTCTGCCCTCTCTTCCTCCTTTTCTCCCTCTTCTATCTCTTTTTCCTTCTCCCATTCTGTCTCTTGCCCTGCTATGTCACCACTAGCTTCATCTTCTCCTCCTTGTTGTTCTTCCTCCTCACTGACAACAATACTGACATCATAAGTTAATGCCTTTATGTCATCCTCAGCTGTCATATTTCTGAAAACTTCCCATGCTATAGGGATTGTAAGTGTATGGAGGGATTCTTCTACTAGGATTTTGATTAGGCCATGGTGAGCTAGCTGCTATGAATTTCTTGCTTGTACCTTGGTACTGGAGTCAATGAGGGACTGAAGGAGAAAGTAAGGGATACTGAGCTTTTGACATGCTGGGGTATCCATTCCATATCTCAAGTCATGGAGGATTCTGAAATGATATCCATAAACAATCTTGTGCCTCCCCTAACAAGAAATGTATTTGATTACTTGGTAGCTAACCTCATCCCAGGGATGTGGTATACTAGCCCTTCTAATTCCATTTTTATCTTCAACCGGGGTTTCATTATCCTGGAAAAATTTCTTCTTGGTAGCCTGACCAATTGGTTTCTCATATTTACTCCAAGGTAGCCCAAGAGGAAAGGTAGTGACCCTACTAATGAATTCATGGGTTATTTCGATGGAGAGGCCTCTAATGGTTACAGTAGCATGAGTTCTTGTGTGAGGGACAAGAGAGAGAGCAAATTCTTGGGCAATTTCATCATCAAACCCTCTAAACTTCTCAAAGAAATTAATCCAGTTTTCCCTTGTAAATGTGTCCACCACTTGAGGATGCGCATGGAGCCTAGTGGAGTTAGTGGGCTCCTTTATCATAAACCCCCCTATCATACTACTTGTACTTATTTTGAAAACCAAGTATGGAGGTGGAGACAAAGAATTTTGAGTCAAATAGAAAAACATAGGAGACTATGTTTTTTTTTAAACAAACATAATTTTTTTATGTATTTTCTACCCTCCTAAGACTCAGTTCATTCTCAATTTAAGACCAATTCTTTCACATTTTGATATTCAACAGATGGAATTCATGAGTCGTACCTCTTCAAAGTAGAATTTGTGCTAAAAATCACGTTCTCTCCCTTCAAAATGACCTACTGCCCCTCCTGTAGAAGCTCGTTGTCCCTCCTGTAGATTTCCTATAGGTGCTCCTGAAGAAAACACTGAGAGTAAGAATATGGAGGAAATCGATGGAGTATGGTGGTTACAAGGCTATGGGGGCATAAGAGGATTGTTGTGTGGCTGAGTTACGAGGAGGAAATGAAGAAAATTTGGTGGGAATGCATGGGTAGGAGTGCTCATTACCCTTTATGGATATTTTCAGTTATGAGTGCTAGGCTGGCAAGGTGTATGTTGCCTGAATTAGGACCGTCGGTCCCCACCTGCTTGGTCATCATGACCCCTCCTCGTAATCATCCCTTATTATTGCATCAGAGTTAACTCTTCCTTCCACTACCTGTCCTTGGCATCTTTTTCTTGAGTTGACTGTGCGCACGTGTGGGTGACATCTGGGTTAAGTGGAGTCAAGTCGATGAAGGTGACCAAGTTAGCTGGCCACCTTTTCCTCTTTCAGTTTCAACCATCTCATTGCCTTTGTATGATTTTTAATTACACAAATGCAAATAGAGGCATGAATTAGTTACTAACCTTTGATCCGACTGTATTTGCTGCCGTCGACTATGAGGTGTTGTGGCTTTCTCTGCTGCATGCCTTCATTTTCCTTCATGCATGTTGTCTCTGCTTGTTGATGTGTTGTTGTGTTTTGGCAGGTTCATCTTTTGCTGGAGCTAAGCTGCATGTTCCTTTTCAACCTACATATGTGCACTCTCTTGCTATTGGTGCTGGACTTCTATGGGATCAACTGCTATAGGAATTCCTACAGGAGCTCCTATAGTTGCTTCCCCCCTTGAAACTTCAGCTATTTCCCCTTGCTTGGAGCTTGAGAATGATGCCAGAGGTGGAGATGAATGATGGATGGATAGTAGCTAAGCTTCAGGTAATGTTGATGGTGCCTTTTTCTCCTCTTATTTTCTTTTTTTTTTCAAAACTGAAAAACTATTTTTCTATGTTTTTTTCTTGGAAAGAGAAAAAAATAATAATGATTCTTGGAGTGTGATGCAAGCTTGGAAATGATGGCAAGGATATTTGGAGATGGTAAGAGGGATTATAGGTTCCTCATGAAGCTTTTCTGGTCCCTCAAACTACCTCCTGTAGACACTTTTGGCTCTTTGTAATTCCTACAGGAGCCTCCTATAGAAAACACAAAGCCCCCTGTAGAAAACACAGTTTTGGAAGAAGAGGTACAGTGGGGTGAAAGAGATGCCAAAAATGATGGAGGGAGGTGTGGAGAAGATGAGATGGATGCTGGTATGAATGTCAGGGTCCCCTTGGCACCTTCTTCTGCTCCCTGTAGTTCTCCTGCAAACTTGCAATGCAATAATTTTTTTTTTTTTTTTCTTTCTCCATTTTTTTTTTGAAAACAACTAAGGCACCTCAGAGAGATTTTCACCTTAATTTCCTGCCCTAGGCACCTCCAAGGGAGGTTTTCACCCAAAGATCTTATTCTTTTCCTTTTTTTTGTTTTTTTTTTTGACATCACTGGGCCGCGTCGAAAGAGGTTTTCAACCCAATGATGGGACTCAAGTGCCTCATGGAGGTTTTCACTTGAGTCCTTATTTCTTCTTTTTTTCTTTAGTGAGTGGTGAAGTGGAATCTAAGACATGCTCCACTACCATCACTCTTTTATTCAAATCTTCAATAAAGTCTCTCTTGGAGAGGGGTTTCTTGTAGACTTTCAACCGATGTCCATTGACAAGCATGGGGATGGCTTCATTATCAATGGTCATGATCAGAAATGAACCATTGTCATTTAATTTCTCCACAGTGTAAGGTCCCAGCCATCTTGTCCTCAGATTACCTTTGAAATCCTTGTAACTTGAATCATAGAGTAGTGCCCAATATCCCTCTTGGAATTGCTTCTCCCTGATATTTTTGTCATGCCATATCTTTCTCTGAAGCTGAACTACCTCTGTATGGAGAAGGTATTGCAATTTGTATTCATCCAATCCATTGAGCTGAAGTAATCTCTCCTTTTGTGCATGGTTGAGGTCTAGGTCCAGCTGAGTTGCCATCCTTAGGGTATTGAATTCAAACTCTATTGACAACAAAGCCTTCTTCCCATAAACTAGTTCATAGGGTGTGAACCCGGTGGTGGTTTTCCATGTTGTGTTGTAGCCCCAAGTGGCCTCAACTAATCTATCCGCCTGGCCTTTTCTGCTACTACTCACCACCTTAGTTAGGGTCCCTTCCAATGCTCTGTTAGTGACCTCCACTTGCCCATTGGCTTGTGGATGGTAAGGGGTGGAAGTCTTGTGCTTTATCTTATGATCTGTGAACAGGTCTTCAATCAGGTTGGAAGTGAACTGGTTGCCTTGGTCTCTGACCAACTCTCTTGGATACCCGAACTTGTAAAATATGTTTTCCCTCAAAAATTCAGCTACTTTTCCCTCTGTCGTTGCTTTTATTGCTTTTGTCTCCGCCCACTTTGTCAGGTAGTCGGTGCACACAATGATGTACTACTTCTTCTTTGAAGCGAGGTTGATAGGCCCCACAAATTCCATGCCCCACTTCTCAAATGGCTGAAAGGTCACATGAGGTTGCATGGGAATTTCATCCTTTGGAGTGGGTTTCCCCATCCTCTAACACCAATCACACTAGCTCGTGTATCTCCTCACATCCTGATGAAGAAAGGGCCAGTAGTAGCGTGCTTGCAATATCTTGAAGGAAGTATTTTTTGCTGCAAAATGACCTCCATAAGCCCCATCATGACAGGTTAGGAGGATGTCAAAGAATTCCTCCTCCCTTACACATCTTCTCAAGATCTGATCTGGGCCAAGTTTGAAGAGATTGCCTCCAATCTAGGTGAAAGGGGCACTTTTCCTTACTATCTTTCTCTTCTATTTTGAGGATAGGTGTGGTGGGAACTATGTTGAAACCAAGTATTTTTCTATATCAGCAAACCATGGAGAGAGTACTGATATAGAAAATAGGTTTTCATCTAGCATTTTGTCATCCACCATTCCTTCTTCACCCGCAGACAAATTTACTCTAGACAAAAAGTCAGCAACAACATTCTCTTTACCAGGCTTATCAATAATGGTTAGATTAAACTGTTGTAGCAAAAGAAACCATTTAATAATGTGAGCATTTACATCTGGTTTGTTCATTAAATATCTAATTGTAGCATGATCAGTGTGCACAAAGGTTTGATAGCCTGTGATATAATGTCTGAATTTGTTTAAGGAATGCACGACAGCTAGGAGTTCCTTCTTGGTCACTGTATAGTTTAACTCTGCCTTTGACAAGTTCTTGCTCGTAAAGTATATGGCATAAGGTAAATTTTCATCAACTTGTCCTAAGGATGCTGCTATCACTTTGTTCAAATCATATGTGTGAAGGTGAAATGGCAAGGCCCAGTTTGGGCCTCTAAGAATTGGGGCAGTCACTAGCTTGCTCTTCAAGGTATCTAAGGCTTCTTAACAGTTTTTCGACCATATGAACTCAACATCTTTGCCTAGGAGGCCAAACAAAGGAGAGGTTATCTTGCTAAAGTCTTTAATGAATCTCCTGTAATATATGGCTAAGCCTAGGAAACTTTTGACATCTCTCACCTTTTGAGGAAGTGGGACCCTTTGGATGATGGCAATTTGTTGGGGTCCACCTGTAGTCCTTGTTGAGATATTGCATGACCTAGTACGGTCCCTTCAGTCATCAAGAATTCACATTTTTCCGGACTGAGGGACGGGTTAATCTCAATACACTTATCTAGAAATTTTCCTAGGTTAGATAAAGCTTCCTAAAAGTTAGAGCCATAAGGAGTAAAATCATCCATGTATATTTCTACTGCATCATGAACCAGTTCAAAAAATATACTCAATACCACTCTTTCGAAAGTGGTTGGAGCGTTGCACAATCCAAAAGGTAGGAACTGATATGTAAAGGTACCCCAAGGACAAGTGAAAGTGGTCTTATCTTGGTCTTCCGAGCTGATTTGACTCTGATTGTACCCGCTAAACCCATCTAGGAAAGAGAAAAACTTTTTCCCTGCCAGACCGTCTAACACTTGATCTATGAAAGGTAAAGGAAAATGGCCTTTTTTAGTGGCTTTGTTCAATTCCAAATAGTCGACACAGATTCTTGACTTACCATTTTTCTTTGGCACTAGCACCAAAGGAGAGACCCATTCACTGTCAAAGATGGGATAGATGAATCCTGCATCAAGCAATTTCTGTAGTTCTTCCTTAACAATATCTTTAAGTGTTGGATTCATCCTCCTTTGAGGCTACCTGACTAGCTCGCAATCTTCCTTGATGTATATATGATGAGTACATATGGAAGGGTTCACTCCCTTCACCTGCTTAGAACTCCAGGCAAAGGCATCTAGATGTTTTCTCAATATGCCGCATAGATCTTTCTCCTGGGAAGTAGATAGGGATGGATTGATTTTCAATGTTCTTTCTAGGCCAAACTCTATATTTTTAACATGGGGAGAAGTAGGATCAGCCACACAGAGATTAGTTGAGGGGTTTTTTTGGGTCTCTCTTACTATGTCTTCTAATGGTGATACACTGGGAGGTGGATTCTGAATCAGATTTTCAATCATATCATCCTCATCTTGTGGTTTCTCCCCATTGCGATTTCTAATGCACAAAGCGGTGCAGAATAAAATTCATCTTCATCCTCCTCCTCCAACCAGAGAGGTAGATCATGTTCTAGCAGGGATTGGGTAGGAGGATATAGGGTTAACTGCTTGGACATGTGCCCATTATTTATGGTCGTGTTCCCAATTAGGTAGCTAATGTAGGCATCTGTTGTAGCCAACCAGTGTCTTCCCAGAATGAGAGGATACCCAGTGAACTTTGCCTTTGACTAGAGAACTAAGAAATCAGCAGGGTACTCCCAAGAATCAATGGAGACCATCACATCTTCCACAATCCCCTCAGGGGTCATTGTGGAGCAGTCTACTAGCTGCAACACTATTGTGGTCTTCCTCAAGGAGCCTTGGAGGTTAAGTTTCAACATTGTGTTCTTTGTCATCACATTAATGGCAGCTCCCATATCAATCAAGGTATGTGGGACCATTGTGCCATTGATGTGGACATCAACTACTGGGCTTCTAGGGTCTAGATATTTTGGATAGATTATCTACCCTAGCATCAGGTCGGACAATTGTCCTATGACATTGATTGTTGGGGCATCTCTCTTGCACCTTGCTAGATGCCTAAAGCACTTCTCTTTGATTAACCTGTTGTAGATATGCACATCCTTTATGGCTTGGAGAAGTGGTATCTTCACACATAAATGTTTCAATTCTCCCAAGAGTTCAATCTCTTCTGGGGTAGGCTGGATGGTCATGGATAATCTCTCAGGAAAGGGTGGATTTTCTTTGTCACTTTCCTCTTTATCTTCCTCAACCTCCCTGGGTGGATGCTAGCTATCTAGGAGAACTTTCTCGGATCGCATGTTGATTTCTTGAATCTCCACAGCATAAGTTGGGCATGATGGTTCCCCACTATACACTTGTTGAGCCTGTCTATTGTTCAGGTTCATATTTGGCTCGGTAAGCATTTTGGGTTGCCTTGGTGGAGCAGAAGGTAACGGTTATGGTTGGGTAGGTGGTGGATGCAAAAGAGCGGGAAGAGAGTTGTATTGTGACCTCCACCCCTGATGAGGTGCATTCCACTGAGGTTGTAGCTGAGCATAGGATTGAAATGAATGGGTATCTAGTTGGGCATGATATTGAGATGTGAAGGACCAAGGAGGAGGCATGGACTAGGAAGAATGAGTAGGGGGGCCCCAAGAAGGTATGGAGGGGACTTGGCTGGGGTTGTAGTATGCCTGAGATGTCCCTTGCATCCCCTGCTGGCATGGTCTAGGTCCATGCGGCCTCCTTTGGTTCATGTAATAGATCTGTTCAATGACTCCTTCAACCCCTTGGTATACAACTTTAAGTCCGGGCAAGGAAGGGCACTTGTCTGTAGAATGATTTTCTTCACAAACTAAAGAAACCTCTATAGAGTTCAATGGGCATTCGTTCGTAGCATGCCTCCTGGTGCATCTAGGGCAAAAAATGGCCAAAGCCCTCTCTACTTCCTCTTGTTTTCTTTTGATATGTAAGGTATCCATTTGCATGGCAAGAGTCTACAGCATCTCACTCTTGAAGTCTTCTAGCATGCTTCCAATTCCCCCTTTAATGGATGAATTTGAAGAAGAGGTACTGGCTATGGGTTGACTCCCCCTACCTTTCTTTTTGGCTACTCTAGAATGGTTTCTAAAAATAGTCTTTATGTCCTCATAGGATAGTTGGTAGATGTCTCCCCTGGCCAGTAGATGGAGGGTGTCTAGAAGGTCTTCCCAAATTCCCCTGAGTAGGACTAACTTCAGAGACTCAAGGTCAAGTGTACACCTGACCCTTTTGTAATTGAGCTGGAACCTCTCTTCATGGTTTTCCAGGGACTCATCACTTCCCATGGTCATTCAAAAGATTTATTATTTAGTATCTTTTGACCTATAATAGTCTTGATACTTGTTGTTAAATCCCTATTTCATCTGAGCCCAAGTTGTGATGTTATTGTTAGGTAATCCCATGAACCAGCGCAGTGCTGCATCCTTGAGAGTAGAAGGGAACAGTTTCAACATTTGCTTGTCTTCTACATAGTCATAAGTTCGAAAGATGACAACAAACTCAAACAAGAAGGTGTCAGGATATTCTGTAGTCAAACCATGGAAGTGAGGTAGGGCTGAAGGGCTTATATTCTTCATTTTTGTGTCCCCATTGGTCTCTCGAATGGGAAATCTACCCTCTATTCTCTCTCCATTCCCCCTAGCATTTCTGTTTTCAACCACTGGCTCCAGAGGAATGATTTCTTCCTCTTCTTCCCCTATAGGTTCTTCAAATATGTCTGGTTGTTCACCTAAGGGTTCTTCTTGATTACAGCCACTAAAGAAGAGAGAAGGTTGGTTGTGTAAAGTAGTGGGGGTGTTGGGCAACAATTTTCCTGAGTTATCTCTATTCCTATGAGGCATGAAAGGAAATATTTTTGGTTGGTTTCTTGTTTCTTTTTCCCCACACTGATAGTACCTGCAGAAACTGAAATTGTGATTGAACAAAACAAATTGCAACTAGCTGAAATGAACTCACTTAATGGAAATTTGCAGAATTGAAAAGGAAAGCAAGGAAATGCAGAATTGAAAAAAAATAAATAACTAGTCTACTTTTGCCGAAATGAACTATTAGCATAACGTTGCAATAGGAACTAGAGGAAAGTAGTAATCACAGAATACTCTTACTCCCCGGCAATAGCGCCAAAAAGTGGTGAGCGCCAATATCACAGCAAGAATACTGCAACTCCTATGCTGCCAAATTTACTTTTATCAACCCGGTAGTTCGTAACAAACTTGGAGGCATCGATGCTATATGCACAAGTACTAGTTCTTGCTGCAGGTTATCACTTGGTCAGCCGGCGCAATATCACTAGGAGTTCAAGCCAACTTCTATAGAATTTAGAAGAATCTCTATGTGTGATGAAAGGAAAGAAAGATTACTCTATAGATGCTATTCTAACTGCAGAAAGGAGAAAGACTGGGATGTAAAGCAAGGCCTAGCAAACCCTAATTAACAAGCTAATTCTACTTTTGCCAAAAACACTATGAAAACCTGAAAGCAATGCCATTACCTACTCAAGAAAGAAACAACATCTAACCATGCTATTTCTTGAAGTAAATAAGCAAAGAAACATATTTTTGGATTTTTATGTGGTTTTATGTGAATTTAACATGCATCTAATTTATTGTGTGTGAGTGTGGCAGTGAACCAGTGGCGTTGGAGGGTGGTTTTGGAGCTTGGTAGGATATAGGATGGTGTGGATGGGTCTTAGGAGTTTTAGGTGGCCTTCTAGAGGCTTTTCCCACTCTCAGCCTTTAAAAGGGAGCCTAGAGGAAAAACTACAGGAGGACATAGGGAAACTATAGCAGGCCTAAAGGAGGAGGCCGAGAGAAATTTCCACTATTTTGAGGGTGTGAGAGTGGTTGGAAAATGTGGATGAAGGTTGGAGTGAGGTGTTAGGGCACCTAAGGTCTACCATGAATCACCAGGAGAGAGAAAGATGATTGGGTTTTCTCAAGGACAGAGGAAGAAGTTCTATGAAAAATGAAGGAAACTAAGGCAGAATGGAGGTGAGCTTTGGGAGACTTATAGGGCATGGATCAGTTGAAGGATGTGATTGTTGATAATCTAGCCTACTGGTGGAAGAGATTTGATGCAAAGGAATTGATAGTCAACCAAGAAAATCAAGCAACAAATGAAATGAGTGCATTTAGGAAAAACAGAGTTTTACATTAAAAATGGTCTAAACTATGATCTATGAAAGGAAATGCTGAGAAATGTTGTAGGAAAGGAAAGCATGCAAGAGGACTATTGAAAATTAGGAAATGAACATGATAAAGGAGATTTGAAGTGAAGCAAAACTAGACTATTAACCTATTAAAGAGTTGCAAACACTAGAAGTCCTATGAATGAGGAAAATCTGTGTTTTTGGGGAAGCAAGAGAGTCTTTGCCTCAAATCATGGTCCCAGAGGGAGGAAGAGAAGCCAAGACACTATTGCTAGCCTTTTGAATCTTTTATGATCGCTGCTTAACCTACAACAAAAAGCACAAATGGAAGAAAACTACTAAATCATCAAAAGCAACATATTCTTAACCATAAAATAAATACATCTAACAACAAATTAATCTACAAACTGAAGTACAACATACAAATACAAGTAAAGAGAAGCTTGGCTGCTTGGATTGGACCCTAACCCAAGAGCTTTAGCCCTATGAGGTAACTCAGTGCTAGCTCAAAAAGGATTCCATCTTCATTATCAAAAAAAGTAGTAAGATTACATAAAACTATCACAAAATAGTAAGCTCGAAATTTAAGCAGAGTTTACATAAGCAAAAAAATATGACCCTAGTGAGGCCCTAGGCCTCTCTACTGATACATCTGAAGCTACCAACAACTTCCTTAAAATCAGGGAGGCTTGGCTCTCGAAACTCAAGATAATTATCAATCATCCTCCACTTTCTCGGTTGCCTTCTAGTGCATGATTCGACTGCTTGTACTCTGAGATGAATGAAGGGGAATTTGAAGTGAGGAGTAATAAATGAGGGGGATTCCCTCCTATAAGTCCTCCCCTATGTCTACTTCTAGTTATTGCTGCCATTTTACCACTGGATCCTTGACTTTGACCTCGAAATCCATCAATAATCTACATTAAATACATGTTAGACCACATGGAATCATAACTAACTCAACTCACTCTATAAGCATAAATATAATCAGAAAATCATAGAATAAGCTAAGAGAATGGTTGATTTGACTAGGTTAGGAGGTAAAATGAGCCCATATAATTACCCATTTATGAGGCATATCAGTCCCACTCCACCTCTATTTGAATATGATAAATAATGTTTTGAAGAAGATATTCTAGATTCATAGAAAGAGAAATTTCCAATTTTATAATTTTAAATGAACACAGATAGAAAATTTTCTAAGTAACCTGTGGCAATTTCTAGCAATACATAGGCCATAATATTTTCCAAAACGAAGATAAATTGACCTAGTTTATGATATAAAATATAAATTTACTAATGATGAAAATTTGCGGCAATCATTCCCTTAAAATCAATCAATAATTCAAATCTAATATGGTTGTAAAGTTATTATCAAAGGAAAGGCCACAGCCAAATTGTGTTGACTAGGTAGAAATAGACAAGGTAGAGGTGGTATGTATACCTCTGTTGAAAATAATTCATTTGTTTTTGTCTCTTATAAAAAGTAGAAACACATCGAAGTAATCATTGATGCATCAACATATGATATGATCATAGAAGAAGACCCCTACTCTACATTCATTTGGATAAAAGAAATAATTAATCATGATGATATCAACTCAGATTCCCCTATGCCCAAGTTTGGTGATAACTATGGTAGCATCCTTTTTGTAATTTGTTGCTCTGATTAAGGAAATGGAAACTTAGATATATTCACTACCTTTTTCAAATATTGATGCTCGAGGACCCTCCATCTTGAAAAAAATTCAATGTAAAGTGTGATAAAGGTGTTCATAGTAATATCAGCTCATATTTACACAAAAAAATGGTCCACGCCTTGATAACCTCCTTTTTAAAAATTATTTTGATGATGGTATGGGGGACATATCTCTATGTAAGGAAAACATAATGCAAATTGAGAAGGCTTTCAGCTTGGTGGAAAATACTTATCCTCAATAAACTACCAACAACACTAGCATACATGACACATGGCATGTCTTCTTCCTCTTTGTTTGTCTTGGGACACTGATCTACATATAACGTATCTACATGAATAGGGATCGTTTTTTGTTTACATTCCTACATATTAAAGCTACGCAATATTGTCATGATATATTTCCTTTGGCTTAACTTGAATTTCTTGTTTGCTCGATCTCTTTTAATTTCCATGCCTAAAACAAAATTTGCAACACCAAGAAGCTTCATGTCAAATTTATAGGAAAACTGATTTTTCACATCTTGGATGGTTTCCTTGTCATTTCTAATAAACAACATATCATTGCCATACAGGACTAAATAAATATTATTATCACCCACTAATTTGAAATACCATATTTATCCACTTGTATTCTTATGAATCCAAGTCCCAATATATAAGTATTAATTTTTTTATACCAAATCCTTGGTAATTTATTTAACCCATAGAGGGAATTTTCATTCTGCTTACGAGTGATTTCTTTCCCTTCCTTGCAAAGAATTATGGTATTCTTTTTCTTCTAGATCCTCATGCACGAATGGTGTATTAACAACCATCTATTCTACTTCAAAATAAAAATAAACAACAATAGAGGAAATAAATCTAATAGAACTTAACTTGGACACAAGAGGAAAACATATCATCAAAGCCAATTCCCTCTTCATGGGAATTTTCTACTAATCAAGCTTTCTGTTTCTCCACTTTGTCTTTTTCATTCAACTTCTTCTTAAACACTTATTTTCTACCAATGGGATTACTTCCAACAAAAAAATCACTAGATCCCTAACCTCATGCTTGTCCAAGTATGTCATTTCTTTAACCATGGCCTTTTTCTAGAGTTTGCCATCCTTCGAATTCACTATCTCTCTAACATTTCAAGGATCCTCTTTAGTAATAAAAACAAATAAAATTGAAATGAAAATTAGGTGGAGTATACCTGCCTAGCTACCTTATTTCCTAAAATGATATCTGCAATACTAGAGTATGAGGTTCTTATGATGAATCTTGATCTTCTATAGAGTCTAATTCATCATCCTTCAGTTCAAACTTTATTTTATCCATTCCTTCTCCCTTTGCTGGAATCCTTGTTTGACAACATATTAAATTTATATAAATACATATCAGTTGTATATAGCCTTCTTACTTTTTTGTCTCAAATCTTATAACCTTTTATACCATTTTTATATCCAATAAAGATACACCTCTTAGCTTTATTATCTAGATTAGTCATATTATCCTTTGGAAAGTACACATAGGAATCACATCCAAATACCATGATATGTTTAAGATAAGGTTTCTTACTAGTCCATACCTCATGTGGAGTATTTCCATTCGATGTTGATGAGAGTGATCTATTTACTAGGTAACATGTAGTTTCCACTACCTCTACTCAAAATTCTTATCCTAACCCAACAACACTAAGCATTCTCCTCACTTTATCCATCAATGTCATGTTCACCATTTCTGCAGCCACATTCCATTGAGGCATGTATTCTCTAGTCTTCTACCTTCCTCTATTGCATTACTTCCAAAATTCCTCAAGCTCATTCATGTAGGATTCCTCACCATTATCTGTCCTCAACAACTTGATTTGGTTATCTGTTTGATTTTTCACAAGAGCCTCAAACTATTTAAAATTTTCAAAGACTTCAAATATCTTCCTGAGGAAATAAATCCATGTATTCCTTGATAATTCATCTATAAACAAGATATAGTACATAGATTTACCTACCAATGGAATTGACAAAGGTCCAAACACATCTATATTCACCAATTGTAATATTCCCTCTGCCATCATAGCACTAGAGGATAGTCTTAACTTATTCTTTTTCCCATATAATTAATGTTCACAAAAATCAAAATATAGAGATAAATTATACATACCTTCACCATGCAATATTTGAAGACCCTTCTCTCCAATATGTCCTAGGTTTTCCTTCCTTTGCTCCACTCTAAGGAATAATAGAACTATTTCAACCATCATTAATAGTGCTTCCTAGTAGCTTATACAAAGTTTGAAACTAAACTCCCCTCAGCAGTACCATTTCTCCTTGAACCATCATACAAGTTTCCTTTTCAAAAAAAAAATTACACTTGCATCACTCATCTTGATTCTATAAATTAAATTTATGGCCAATCCTAGGATGTGTATAACACCAAAGAATGTTTTCATCCTTCCATATATGAGCTTAATCTTGACTTTTCCTCATCCTATGATTCTATATGTTGAGTCATATCCTAGGAAAATATCACCACCATCATATCGTTCATACTCATAAATTCACTCCCTATGAGTTGTTATATGAAAAGATGCACCTAACTTGACCAACCACGCATATTGATCTACATGTGTGCTTGAAGAAGATGAGTATGCATTTGCACCTTCATATGAGGAGGTTTTTGCTTTTGTAGAGGGAGCATCAACAAATTCCTTCCCGTTCTCAACATTTGTGGATCTATAGTGTTTCTTATAGAGTCTTTCCTTTCCACGTCTCCATCATACTTTGATGCAGGGCTGTCGCCTGCAAAGCAATATCTTGTAAAAGCTGTGCATCTGAGAATAAACTCAATTCATTACAATTAATAGGTATATGATTGACAACCATACACGGAAATCACTATGCTAGCCATCATCGGGCGCACCCGCCGCTGCTTTCCAGCCACCATGCAAATAGAAAAAAATATTAATAGAACCACCAAGGATTTCACTGTGAACAGTTAAGAGATGTTAACAGGGCCACACGCTCCTGCAACCAAATGCACAACGGTCCAACATATATGCAACTCAATTAACTGGAAGGCTTAGAATAAATCACTGTCATCTGATCCATACAACACAATTGACATGCACCTCCACTAATTACAGTCCCGCAGCCTTTCAACCTGTGTGTGGTGCACGCTCAACACATTTACACACAGGCTTTAGCCATGTTTCACTGTCCACGGTACTATGGATGCAATTCTACAATACAGTTCTGCAATTCATACACTAAAACACAACGATTTATGGATAACAAACAGAGGAATTATATAAACAATTCTCTGCTCGTGGATTTATATGGTCTCACAGAAAATCAAAACGAAAACTCGCCGGATTTCAGAGCTTGCCTTTTAATTGTATTACAATTACTAGCGCTGATGACTGTTAATGCTCACAAGATAATCATTACCATTCCTCGTCTCCGTGCTCCAAACTTGCAACCGATGCAAGTCTTGGTTAATACACACAGTAAAAAAAAACGTTAATGGAACCCACGCGTTCCAGCCCCTTCCACGCTAATACATTCACGCCAAAGAAATTGGGAATTGTGCTGGGTTAATATATGCCACCACCGTCACTTCATTGGAGTAATACCCAAACCTTTATGTATTACCTATAATTCAATTCATCCACGCTTGCACAGGTTTATATAAACTGCATACTATTATCCACAATGGGTTGCGCCCACACAAATACTCTGCCCCAACGCAATCAATTAACACCACAGTCCCTACGCAACACTTTAGAGACTTACATATATCTCACGTGAATTTCAACAGCAACCGTCCCAATTGCCTTGCGCACAGGTCATGTTATCACATCAAATTCAACAACGCTTGCACGTACTAACACACAGGTTATATCTATCTACAATTGCAAATCCTCAACCATTACAGTGATTTCACAATCATAAAATCTGTATATATATGATTTAAAACAAAACAATTACTTACAAACTTGGCCAGATAATTAGAATTGATGGCCCTTACGACTACCCGAGGCTCCCAACCAGAAACCTCTCACACTCTATCTCTCTGATCCTCAATGCCTCAGCATTCCTAATTTATAAAAACTAAGCATGATCTAGAATCACCCAACTAAAGGCTCTAAGTGTCTACGTGCAATGCATACACAGGGTAAAAATCATCTTGAGGCTTTTTTCCATCTTTTTCCCTGTTCTAAAATAGAAAAGCCTTCCTTATCCCCATCTATTGCTTTTATGCCTAAAAACACTCCCTATTTTATTAAAAATAACAAAATATTTAAAATAATCACACCCCCCTTATTATTCCATATTTACAGATGAAGAGGGTCTTGATGCTCCTGCATCATACACCCAACCTTAAAATTAATCATGATCTCCTGATCATGTGTTGGGATCTGTGTATGCCTGGATCCCACACTTTATGCTGCAAGTCATCATTTGTCGTTGCTTTTGTTTGTTGTTCTTCTCCAGGTCTCCACACTTTATGCTGCATCTCTCCGTTGGCTGTGCTCTCGCAATCTTCTGTTGTCTTCTTTTTGCTGCTTCTCCTCTTTTGCTTCACTGGCGCTGGTCTCTTCTAGGACTCCTTCATCATCCTCCGCATCATCATTTTAATTTCTTTGTCTAGCAGACTTTCTCCAGCTTCTTCAATAAAACATGTATTCACAAAACAATTGTTAGAATAAAAAACATAAGGCATCAATGCCTCTTCTGCTACTACCATTGTTGTCTCAGTTGTTGTTGCCGTTGTCGCCATAGATGTTGCTACCTCCCAAACTTCCTGTCCCTCTGCAACATGCTTTGGCTCATCACCTACAATTTCATCTGCAATTTCATCTGCAACTTCATCTGCAACTTTTTCTTCTGGTTCACTGCACTAGCCTCTTTCTTCTGCAATCTCCCTATCATATTGTGGATTCTCCAACCAATCTTCTAACAATGCAATCTCTCTGTAGCATCGCTGAAGCACCTCATCATCACCTGCATACATACATAAACTTTCAGTATCAACTGTTACTTCCTTTATCTGTGCTTCAGACTGATTCACTTCTTCTGCATCTACAAGAAATTCCTCTTGTGCTGTAACAGTTTCACAAGATGGCACATCCTCCTCAACACCTGCAAACATACACAACTCATCAGTGTTAAAACTGCAAGACTTTTTAGTCTTGACGGCTTCCTTCAACAGTTTCCTTTGAACAAATCTGCATGTCGGATTTTCAAATTTCATTTCTGGCACAAGAATTCTAAGTCCCTTTCTCACCAAGGAAATCAGAATTTGCCTCAACCTTCTCTGCAATTGTCGCCAAATCACTCTCTTTCCCTTCAGTGGAAAGACCCATTTTCCTTTCTGCTTTTCCTGCTCCTGCAGCCGTTCTTCCAATACCTATAACTGTGCCTTTATTTCTGCAATCTTTCTTTCTCGAACTCCTGTAGTCATCTCATCTCTGTGGCTTCTTTTTGAACCTCTGCTTTCTCCTTTATGACTTTTAGTAGTCTTCTCCTTCGCCATAATTTGCTCCCCTATGAGTTGCATGAAGCCTCTACCACAACAAACTCTCTTGTTGCCACTTACCTCACCAATCCTTCCCTCCAGATCTGGTCTCTTGGTAATCATTGGTTCTCTGCTCGAACCTTTTGAGCATCCTCTACTACTCCTGTAGGCTTCTCCCATCTGCAACTTTGCCACATTCACTTCACCTTCTTTCCGTTGAGATTTCTTCACTATTCCTGTAAATCAATATTCATCAATCCAAAAATCATCACATGCAATTAACAAAAAAAACTTGAACCTTCAAAGAAAGTTTTTCCCGCTCTGTTACCACTTGATGCAGGGTTGTCGCCTGCAAACCAGGATCTTTTAAAAGCTATGCATCTGAGAATAAACTCAATTCATTACAATTAATAGGTATATGATTGACAACCATACACGGCAATCACTATGCCAGCCATCATCGAGCGCACCCGCCGCTGCTTTCCAGCCACCATGCAAACAAAAAAAAATATTAATAGAACCACCAAGGATTTCACTGCGAACAGTTAAGAGATGTTAACAGGGCCACACGCTCCTGCAACCAAATGCACAACGGTCCAACGTATATGCAACTCAATTAACTAGAAGGATTAGAATAAATCACTGTCATCTGATCCATACAACACAATTGACATGCGCCTCCACTAATTACAGTCCCGCAGCCTTTCAACCTATGTGGTGCGCGCTCAACACATTTACACACAGGCTTTAGCCATGTTTTACTGTCCACGGTATTATGCATGCAATTCTACAATACAGTTCTGCAATTCATACACTAAAACACAACGATTTATGGATAACAAACAGAGGAATTATATAAACAATTCTCTGCTCACGGATTTATATGGTCTCACAGGAAATCAAAACAAACACTCGCCGGATTTCAGAGCTCGCCTTTTAATTGTATTACAATTACTAGCGTTGATGACTATTAATGCTCACAAGATAATCATTACCATTCCTCGTCTCCGTGCTCCAAACTTGCAACCGATGCAAGTCTTGGTTAATACACACAGTAAAAAAAAACGTTAATGGAACCCACACGTTCCAACCCCTTCCACGCTAATACAGTCACGCCAAAGAAATTGGGAATTGTGCTGGGTTAACATATGCCGCCACCGTCACTTGATTGGAGTAATACCCAAACCTTTATGTATTACCTGTAATTCAATTGATCCATGCTTGTACAGGTTTATATAAATAGCATACTATTATCCACAATGGGTTGCGCCCACACAAATACTCTGCCCCAACGCAATCAATTAACACCACAGTCCCTATGCAACACTTTAGAGACTTACATATATCTCACATGAATTTCAACAACAACCGTCCCAATTGCCTTGCGCACAAGTCATGTTATCACATCAAATTCAACAGCGCTTGCAGGTATTAACACACAGGTTATATCTATCAATTGCAAATCCTCAACCATTACAGTGATTTCACAATCATAAAATTTGTATATATATGATTTAAAACAAAACAATTACTTACAAACTTGGCCAGATAATCAGAGTTGATGGCCCTTACAACTGCCCGAGGCTCCCAACCAGAAACCTCTCACACTCTATCTCTCTGATCCTCAATGCCTCAGCATTCCTAATTTATAAAAACTAAGCATGATCTAGAATCACCCAACTAAAGGCTCTAAGTGTCTACATGCAATGCATACATAGGGTAAAAAGCATCTTGAGGCTTTTTTCCATCTTTTTCCCTGTTCTAAAATAGAAAAGCCTTCCTTATCCCCATCTATTGCTTTTATGCCTAAAAACACTCCCTATTTTATTAAAAATAACAAAATATTTAAAATAATCACACCCCCCTTTTTATTCCATATTTACAGATGAAGAGGGTCTTGATGCTCCTGCATCATACTTTTACGGACTTTCCTATATATTTAGATCTTCCTCTACATTTAGATCTCCCACTTGAGGACTTACTTTTATTTCTATCATGGGAGTGTCCTCTTACAAGTTGGGCATTTGCATTCTAACTTTCCATGTTTTTATGTCTCACCTCTTTTGATAACAAGGATGATACTATCTCATCAAAACTTAAAGTAGTTTTGTTACTACATATGGCAACAACCAAAATATCCCACGATTCTAGTAAAGAATAAAAGACAAATGAATACACTTTATCATCATTTAAAATATCAATATTAATAGATATTAGATGAGTTACCATAGTATTGAAGGTTCTTATATGTTATGTCACTGGGTCTCCATCCTTCATCCTAATGTTATAAATCTTTTTTTCATAGAAACATCTTTTCCCTTGTAACTTAGATTATTACAAAGCCCCTAACTTGTTCCACAATTCTTTCACTATAGATTTTCCATAAACATTCAATAATAACAAATCTAAGAGACACAACCATATTGTGTTATTTATCTTCTTATCCAACTTGGTCTAGTCTTCTATCAACATCCCCAACAACACACTACTCGATAGGGAAATTTTAGGGGCCAATATTCGCAGGTGAGCTAATTTTCCATATTTTTTCCAAAAAAAAAAAAATCGTAATTTTTTTTTTTTCAAAAAATTATTCACCCAAATTTTATAGTACAAATTTTTTATAACCTAAAATTCGCCAGAATTTTATATAGACTAATATAAAATCATTATAAATGTAAATATTTTTACAAAAATATCACCAAACATTTCATAATTTGCATATTAGGGAATAGTAAGATTCGCCAAGGTTTCTAAATTTTAAGATAAACTTCCATCCTTAAAATGTTCCCTGGTACTCAGATCCACAATGATCGTTGATCTTTGTCCACCAAAAGATATTCCATTTTAAGCTTCAATAGCTCTAAATTATACCCATTAAATTTCTTGATCTCTATCTTTGAACTAATTTCCATTTCCTTTCACCACAAGAATACATATCATAAATCTCTAGTAACAAGGTTTTCCATAGGCCCAAGCGAAAACTTTAGCCAGAAAGGCATCCCCTTGAAGCCAAAATACTTTGATTCAAAATGTTGGTTTTAACCCTACAATTTTAATTGATGCAAATATGTTTTAATAAAAACATAAAAGATGCAATGGCACGTACACACACAAAAATTTAAGACATATTTTACATTGGAAACCCAAAGCTTGGAAGACCAAAGATGTGTGTGTACTACAATGTTATAAAACAATATTTATATGTCGTAGCATTCACAAACCCCCGATCTATTAACCTTGTGTTGACCAAGGAGAAGTTGTTATGATTCTCTCAATCAACCCCTTCAATCTCACAGTGTGGGTGAGATAATGGGACAAGTTTTCTTGTTGTTTCATGCCCCAAGTGCAGGGAAAATTTTAAGGATGGAAAATTATCTTGAAGTTTAAAAACATTGGCGAATCTCACTAGTCCCTAATATGCAAACTATAAAATGTTTATTTATTTATTTGCAAAATTATTCAAAATTTATAATGATTTTATATATACTCTCTATATAATTTTGGTGAGTTTTAAGGTAAAATAATTTTGTATTGTAAAATTTGGGCTAATCATTTTTATAAAAAATGGAAATTGGCGAAACTTTTTTTTGGAAAAATCATGGAAAATTAGCCCAACTGCGAATATTAGCCCCTAAAATTTTCCATGCCCAAGTGTTATGGCTGATTGAGATGGAATTTATAGATTTTTTGTTGTAAAAATAATTTTATTTATAGGAAACATAAAACATAAAACTAAAATTAATATATACAAAAATATGAAAGAAATCTGATAGAAGTTGCACAAATAAACACTATACGCAAAATTATCAGCGAACAAAATTTAAAATCATACTTCAATTAGGAACAAACTAATCAATATTTAGATCCTTATGACCCAAAAAACTGTAGAGCCTAAACTGTGATTTCATTTTGTAAAAAAGAAGATAACATATTTCAGATAAAGTTAAAGAATTCCGCAAGAAATATGTACAATAAATGAGATAAAAAAATGCTTGATTTATTAAATAAATGTTTGTGAGTAAAGAAGATCATAATGACATATTATTGCGAAGAATCTTTTGTCAAACTAAATTTTGAATATCTGCAATGTAACAGAGATCATATAGAAATATTCTAGAAAGAGATGAACTGTGAGACAACTTTCAAGCACCCTCTAGCAATCTGATGCAATTTCAGACAACCTATTTTCTCTGCAAGATTGATGGTTATTAGCACTAGTTAATAATGAACTAGACCTTCTGTCAGCAAATAAATTATAGGAAATTCAAGTTATCTGAAAATATGTACTCAAATGTTGACTGGAGTTGTGTTTCAAGTTGTGACTCCCCTTTGAAAGTAGTCTGCTACCACTTTGGATCAATTTCTTAGCACTCACAGAAAAATGAAATTAGAAGGAATGACAACTAGAAATTATTTAATGCATACCTCTCCTCGAAGTGTTCTCTCCTCTTCCTTCATAGGTTCCATCCTCTTTTATAGGTCTTTAAAGTAGTTTGGGAAGTTGAACCAGTTTGAAAATTTGTTTTGATTTAATTTCTAATCAAGTTTTGATTAGAATGCAAGGATTGGTTTTCTAAATGAAAAAGTTAAAATAATTTAACTTTTAAATTATTATGTTTTATTTCCAACTAGGTGGGACCCTCCTAATCCATAAAAAATTGAACTTCCCAATCATAATTTTGTTTATATTATTTTTTAATCATAAATAAATTTAATTTGAAAATAGCAATGTCCATGCATATATGAATAACTAAAGTTGATGTATGATTTAAATCAAGAGAAAATATCAATCCCCACTCTTCTTGTACCTCTCAAGCATGTAAAACCTCCTTATGTCTTCCATTTTAAAAAGAAAAAATAAATAAATTATCAACAACAACCATGTAGATGCATCTCCATAAATATAAGCCACGTGTCATAAAACTGAAGAAATATAGTGTTATCCAAAATACATGTTGTACCAAAATATGTAAATGAGGTATTGTAGCAGAAAATATATACATGTTGGAAATTGTAAACCATAAATATCATGTCATTGAAACTAAAGAAAAGATAACCACTCTCAACCATAAACACCATAGAACTGTCACAGAAAACCAAGTTTATTGTGGAGGTTATCTTCCCTTTCATTTTACTTTCAACCTGTCATTCTGACCTATCATTTTGAGCTTGGGAGGTCATATTGTGAGGAGTCATGATATGGATATGGATCATATCTAGTGGCTTGGGCCTTCTGCTTACCTTGACTAGCATCATGTTGAGGACATTCATTAGCGGGTTGGGATATCTGAGTTGTTGGATGGGAAATGGATTAGCTCGTGATGCAGTAGATTGTAGATGTTGTGATTTGTGGATCAAAGGAAAAGGTGGTAGAGGAGGTAAAGAAGTTGTAGGACACCCTTGAATAGGTTGTTTTGGGTGGGGTTGTATGATGTTATGCCAATCATCATTGGCAAGGACAACCATTTGTGCTTAAATGTGTGGGATTATCAGGATACCAATTCTAGGCCAGTTGTGAATAGAGGATTGAGGGACTTGAAAAATGTGTTGGCCAGTGAGATTAACAATCCCAATGTTTAATACTTCCCTCAACTCATCAAAGTTTCCATTAAAGTGGACAAAGAGCCTTGGTTTCTTGTTCCTTCTTATCCCAAAGCCCCTTCCCCCGTTGCCTTTTCACAGTTGGAAAAACTCATATTGTAAAAGAAACATCATGTTATCTTTATGTCACAACAAGATAAATTATTTCATAAAATAATAAATCTAATATTACAAGAGTTTTTAAATAACACACACTTGAAATGTTTTGCAGAGGGGGGAGAAGGGGGGGGGAATTGCTTAGCATACAATGAAAGCAACCATAATCAATTGTGGTTTGATAAAATAAGCTATAGCTATAGGTTTTCTTCAATCATCAGATGTGTAATAAATTCAAGAAAGGGGGTGCTACATGAAAATTTGTGAATGACATTAAACTCATAAGAGGTTTCACTCATATATTAGAATTTATGTGGGCCTACCATAAGCATAGATTATAAATCGATAATGACAATATAAAAACAATGTTATATATATATATATAATATATATAATATATAGAGAGAGAGAGAGAGAGAGAGAGAGAGAGAGAGAGACTCTATTGTTGGAAAGATGACTGGGCAAAGAAAAAAAAGAAAGAGTCAGGTGACTTATTTATTTTTATATTCAAATAAGAGACAAAGATTTCCTGTGGATATATGAGTGTAATATAAAATAATGGACACTTTAAAAATCCTCAAGAATGCATTAATAATTAGTGTCTTAAAAGACAAGACCGGGGTAGTGTAAATGTAACAAGCTTATATGTAATTTTTTTTGGGGAAATGTAGCAACTCCTGAGGGCGATATGACTATAATGAAAACCTATGTTCATATTTATAGTGTTCATACTTCTCGTAGAGCCGAGGTGAGGAGGATTTAGCTTGTGACCATTAATTAGACGAGTTCTTTCTTGCCGAAAAATTTAGGGTAAGATTTTTAATACAGTTTCGAGATAAAACTCAGTAATGGGTAGACAAATTCACGTGAAAATATGTGAGGTGGGCGTAAGAAACACCGTGAATATATATTTTTTAAAAAATCCCTATAATGTGTCAAACTTTGATGATCATAACTATAAAAGGTGTATTTGATTTAGTTTCCAATAAAAATAAATTGGTGATAATCACATTAAAATTCATTTGTCAATGTGTTTCGAACCAACCAGTGTGATTCATCATCAAAACTCGATCTATTAAATGTTGCAAATAATTCAATTATTGGGTTACATAATTAATGTCAAGCACACCTTTCCCGTGGAGTTGTGCACCATGTTGGATTAACAATGTCGACTTCTATTGATGGTTCCAAACACCAGGCATGTTATGCAAAGTACGTTCACAATAATTATCATGCAATGATCCCTGCTGGAAACATTCTATAAATGAGTATTGAATCAAACACTATGTTTGTTTCCTATGATGTTGCCAAGGGGGGATGATATATTATTCAATCCAATGCAGATATTTCAAGTCAAACGAGCCATATAAGCATTTTCAATGTTTGTGAGAACAATAGTGCCTCCAACCCTTCCATCATGCGTGGCCAACGTATACACAATATCATGACCATAAAGTTGACCAAGGAACATGTGCCTAAATAACGAAACATACTGAATGCTGATTTTTTGGACATTAGCTTAGGGACGATATCGATCAAACAAAGGTGAGCATGAACTTAATATTTACTCAACATTTGAGATATGTAAAGATTTAATGGTATGCATCTATAACATGTAGGTCAACTTTACAATAATTTTAACCCCCCATTTTTAGAATTTATCGTCTCATCTATTTAGGGAAGGTTTAACATATTATAAACCTTTTACAATTTATATGTGCACTCATACTTCCCTTTAAGTTGGTATATTGAATGTGTTTTGATCACATATACTCATAAGAAAATAATATTTATCGATTCCAATCATAGTTTAGACCCTGGCATATGCATCTTAATACGTGAATTGGAGCATTCATATGTTTTCTTTGATAAATTCACATGTACTAGAAATTCCTTATAACGCCATATTAAGGTAGGGCCTCACTAACTAGTATTTATTTTGTCTTAGTTTTTGACATTCACAACTTAATATATTTGTTAGGGAGAGATATTCGATAAGGGGAACATCACAATGATTCGTAAAATTTTTAATATTGATGTGTGTCAATGCTCAGTATTAGAATACGAACATAATACCTTAACCAAAATGACATTACCATGGACCAAAAAAGTGTGTTCCATAAAGCTTTTAGAGGTGAAAGCCATAATGAGAAAATCCACTCAATAAAAACTTCTCAATGATTTTCGCTTGATAGGCTCTTTTGGTTCCCTACATGGCCTCTATACAAGGGATACCACCCAATGGTAGCAAGGGATCCACCCCTCTACAACCCCCTCAAATAAGGGAGGATGCCACACCCTGTGTGACCTCCTCCCCACCCAACTACAGTTGGCGCAACAAATTATTATGTGTGGCGAGTCATGCAAAAAAGATACACATACCCAACAAGATCAAGTTTAGGGATGCAATGCATTAGATTGTGGGAATGGTTAAAATATGAGAAGTGATTAGTGGGATATTCTTCATCCTAAATGTTCTTACCCTTATGAAATCCTTCACCAAAGACATTGTCCTTCCATAAGCTTCCCTTTCAAGTTTGCAATGTGATTAAAACAAAGGAAAACTTAATGAGAAGAAAACATTTATGGAGAAACTTTGTTAATAATTGTTGAAACGTATGACATTTCTGGTGAACCCTTCATGCATCATATGGGACATTAAGCATCTTTCTTGTTTCATGTCCTTGATGATGGGTGAAGGGTTCACGTGAAACTTTGGACATTTCAACAGTTATTAACACAATTCTCCATAAATGTTTTTTTCTCATTATGAATTACAACTGTGGAAATTTGCATTCGAAAAAGGAAAACTTGTGCAATGAGGGAAGACATGTTATTTTTCATTTTTTCAATTGAAAACTTAATGAATGACATTTTCAGGTGTTTTTAATGGGACCATTGGATCCGCCGAACATATTATTCAAGAGCTATTCCAACGCAATCAATATCCCAAGAGGAATCTTTGGATAGGCATCATAAGTAATGGTTTTAGTAGTGTTGATGGTGTTGGACCTGCCAACATGTAAGGGGATCTCCCTAGTAAAAAGTCCCAATTAGACCTCAGACCATTTGGTGTAGGAGTCCTAGCAGTGCGTTGTATGGTAATCCCTTGACCACAATTTTTGCATAGAGGCAAGTAAGATAACTTTGTTGGTAGCAAGGGTGTGACAACTGCATTGAGCTAAGGAGGATGCATGAGAGGTTCTAACACATGAAGGTTGAGATGAGAGTGCCCCTTGGAAATATGTGATAGCATGCAGTTAAGAAGGGAACACATGAGATGCATCACAACATGGAAGGCAGGTTAGCTAGCAATCCAAAGTGATAGTTAAACCAACGACACATTTCATAAAGATTCATACATACATACACTGATAGCTATACATGCATGCGTAAGTAAATAGATACATATATCATTTAGAGTAAACCAGATAGCATAGAATACAATACAACATATGCATGAAACGTGTTGGCTCTTGTTATATTAAGAAGTGTAAGTTCTAGTCATACAATACATCCATGTCCAACCACTAGTTACGATAGTGGAACGTTATAGCCACAAGCGCCTGCTCCTCCAAAGTGATGTACAAGCTCTGCACAGTGGAGAAGCCAAGGCTCGTTACAATACTATCCAAGCTCTCTCCAAGATAGTCTTATTGGAAGCTTAGCTGACCAAAAGCCTTTACAATGAGTTATGAGGTTCTATTTATAGAAAATGGTGGGGTGACCCTTGAAATTCCCCTTTGTGACAGTTCATCTACCCTCATGACTCTTCATCTACTCTATAACTGTTGCATCCAACTATCGACACTTGAACTTCCACTTGACAAGATGTTACATTACAATGTACATGTGCTCATGTGAGACAAAATGTCTTGAGCAAGCCATGCAAGACATCACTAACACTCGGTTCGTTGTGGTGAGACCAACTCTTTGACATGCTTGCGATGGTGAAGGTGGTGATATTATGCCAAGTTTGGTTGTCTGTGATGGTGTGCATGCACTCCATGGTGACATCTTGATGAAGAAAACTCTTGCCTTTGTTGCATCCTGGTGCATTGGTATGCCTCATCCATCCAACTTGTCTACTAGCATGCACATGGTCTTCTTGGGTGCGGCTAGACTAGCAACACACTGATGCATAGTGTCCGTGATGATCTTCCATTGTGTGTCGGTGGTCATGCACATCAAATGTCAACTACATGTTCAACTCAAGTCAGACTTGCTTCTCCTCTTCGCCTTGGTGAGTGTACTGAATGGGTGGGATCATATGCTTGTGCATAATGACATGCATATTGCTACATTCCCTTGCATGTGATCAACAACACTGCTCACCTTGTCGACTCCGTGCCAGCTGCTAGGATGGACCTATGACTTGTATGGGCGTAGTTTCATTCGTCTGTGCATGTTGCACCCCTTATTGTACCTGTTGATGTTGCAACTCATTCTCTCATCTGTGCAGCTCTTGTTCTTCCTTAAGTTGCTACTTGATCACATGCAACTCCTTCTCTGTTACATTCTCTTCCTTCGTGTGATCTTCATGTCGCACCGTCAGCTCATAGCTTGAGTCTCCAAAGCTTCTTTCACCACAAGTAGATTTTCTTGAGCTTGCAACTTTATTCTGTATCTGTGTTGTCAACAACCTTCCTCTTGTGTTTGTTGCATCTAGTATGATGCCTTCAGTTGTTGTTCATGATGCTACTTGTTGTGATGGTGTTGTCATCATACCTTGATGTCCTTGTCTACGAACAACTTGATGTCTTCATGCGTAGGCAAGTCCATAGACACTTGATCGAATTCATCCCCTAGTGTGCTCTGAATGGTTTCTTCGACTCTGCTCTCTTGGAAATCATTGTACATGTACTACTGAGAGGTAGATGAACACCTACAATACCTAGAGACATGGCAACACATGGAAATCCATTTGTCAGTCGAAAACTAAAACGAACTTGAGAATTGACTTGCGATGTACCTGTGTGATTGATCATGAAGGTTGTGCAATTTTAGCCGGGAGGTCGGGAGATTGACTACCAAGGCTGCACAAGGCACATTCTGGGTTGTCGGGAGGCTAACTAACTGCTAGAACTACACAATGCATAGTCCAACCTGGCTGCTGACTGTTGGAATTGTGTAATGCACAATCTCAGCTGGCAATGGTTGCAGGCTCAGTGACCGCATTGCGTAATTTTCTGGGCCAGCAGTCAATGTCCCTCAGAATTGCGCAATGTAATATAGGAGGAAAATCACTGGGAAGAAATGCACATTTCCTGAGAGGTAGACAAAGCCTTCCCTCTTAGGATTGCGCAATGTTGTCTTGGTGAAGCAGAGTCGGGGCCAAGGCTGCCTAGACCTACCAATGGGCAACTGAAAGTGAAAGTGAATGTGAATGCATGGCGATACTTAGTGTAAGCATAAGTGAATGATCATGCATGCAAATAGTGAATGAAATATTCATAAAATGGAACAACATGCATGTGGGTGAGGCGAGTCGCTGAATCGGCGACCGTACGTGAAAAACAGTGTCATGCATGTGATAGCAGTGAGACGTTAATGAAAACTGAAATGGTGCTAATACAAGCTAGTATGTATCAAAACGATAGCAAGCGCTCACTGAAATCAAGCAGACAACATTCATATGAAGCGAAACACAAAAAGCGCTAGAAATGTGACATAAGACATGAAAGGTGGGCTTAACCCAAAATAGTTGAGTTGAATGTGTCGACGACTCCTAGATGAAATGTGGGATGTCAAAGCTGCAAGATCAACATGAGGAATGAGCTCCATAGCATTCAGTTGATGAGTTTTGATAAATTTGAGATTGTGACGTGCATGCCACAAATCTAGGAAAAGCGACACTTGGTGGGAGGTTTCTAAAATGATCCTTGCATGTAACCTCCAACTGCTAAAATTAGATCCATGAATCAAGGGATGACTTTGCATGCTGCCTTAGGAGAAGAAGCCCATGCACGCAAATCAGTTTTTCTCGGTCTCGAAGGGAACCAGTCAACTCAACTGCACATGCAAAGGTTTCTCAACTGCTGGGAGAAAATGCGCATTTCTGGAAAGGAACTAGGTTGGCTTCCTAGGAGATTTGCCCAATTTCTGGGCTGAGCAGCTGACTGCTGCCCAAGATTGTGCAAATTTTGGGTTGAGTAGCCATGCTGGGAAGAATTGCACAATTTTCTGGATGAAGGCTAACTAGTAGAATTGTGCAATTCTGGAGCCCAGCAGGCTGCCAAACAAAATTGTGCAATTTCTAGAGGGAAGGTTGGTTTCCCTCCAAAATTGTGCAATTTCTTGAGGGAGTTTCTCAGCCTGCAGTTGGACCAATTTCGAAGGAACAACTTGTGAGGGGAATGCAACAAGCAAGAAAGTCACTGAAGCTTGTTTACTTGATGAAGCAAGACATGCTTCTATGAAAGGTTGATAGGGAGGCTCCAAAATGAATCTAAGGAAAAATTTTGGAGGGTGGTTGTAGCTGCTACAACACTTGGTGACACACTGGTAGAGTTCCAACTCTCTGAATAGACCTTGTTCTTGAAAAGCAAGTCTAACACCTCCGAAATTATTGTTCCATTCTTAGTTCGTCTTGGCTTCCACACTTGATTTATTGTAAGATGTAGCATCTGTCAAGATCTTGGTCGATTGACACACATTCCAATCCAAGTCAACATAGTTGTTTCGATTGGGTTTGAAGGGTATATTGGTGCACAAGCAATATAGTCGTCAGAGTCTTAATTTCATCTGTAGTGTTGCTCTGCTGTCAGCAGGCTTGGACAGTACCCCCGCGGAGTCACATAGGAACACAAGCATGGCTCCACTACCAACGTGCCTGGTCGATACCCCGACAGAGTTACTTGAATCACCTCTCTGTGCAGGAATCCTTTCTCTTCTTTCACCTTATTCATTTTCATTTTTTTCAAACTTTTTCACTTTTTCATTTTTTATTTTTATTTTTCATCTTCATAACTATGCATAGCACTTATTCATTTCAAAGGTGGAAGAGGGATCCCTACTTATTGAGAGTAGAAGAGGTTTTTCCTGTAGAGAAGTAGTTTATTATACCTCTGACATTCTTGTTAAGGTTTTTCCCCCTCACCTTACTCTACTTAACTGAGCTGACAAGGATTAAACCAAAAACAACTGACTAGAGTAGGTGATACTACTTAGCATGCAAGAATTGAGTTTTCACCAAGGTTCACTTCAAACAATACATATTTTCCATTGACATATCATGGACTAAAAGTATCAAGTTCTTCATACATAGGCAGGATAACAGATAACCAAGTAGTAATAGCTGCACAAGCCCTCTTGTACTTTAACCATCTTGTTTCAAGAGTCATGCATGGTTTCATGTGAAACTAACCTACAAACAAACAACAAAGCAAAGTAGAAGCAGAAGTAAATGCAAAATAAAAGTGAGTAAGAAAACAAGCAAGTAGACAAACAAACATGCAAAGCAATAAAGAAAACAAGCATGCAAGCAAGCAAACTAAAATAAAACACTACTCCTCCTAAGCTAACAGTGCATGGTCCTGATCACATGAAGTGATACTTCCAATGTAGCCACTGACGCATTTGTAGACCCATGTTGGTGAAGCCATGGTTCGCGAACAAGACAGTTGTGTGAACTAGCAAACAAGAAAGATGTAACAGTGAAGACAAACACACTCCAAGCTTACATGCAACCATGGAACAAAAATGAGTGAAAGTGCATGACATGTAGTCCGTGGACATACCATGATGTTGTGTGACACTACGTAAAGTTTAAGCATATGCACACTCTTTACTGTTATATGAAAGCATACATGAGGAAGGTAGACCACTTACATTGTGTAGGTGTGCTTGTTGAGTAAGATACCTCCAATGCATGAGCAATGGGATCATGTAGTTCGAGTGGAGGCAGTGAAATCTAAGTGTTATATTGATCTTCAATGCATATAGATGAGTGTTGAGGAGACTTGCATGTTTAAACAATTTTCTGATCAGAAGTGAAACCAACCTCAAGACAGCGAGGGCCTAACATAACCATCAACTCGAGCTGAAGTGCCTCGATAATCTAGGGGGTTTCATCTTCATTGACAGATGGATCATCATAGACTAATGGCTTATACGGATTAAAAAAGAGTGAATCAACATCGTGATCGGATGATGAGGTGAAGATATCACGACAACTAAGATCAGAAAATGTTGGATGTTGGTCAACATCCTCATGATTCGTGAATCACACAGAGGGGTAGATGAGAAGCAATAATGCTCATCCTCTGCATTTCAAAAAAATATAGATGAAAAATCAAGCGGATGTTCAAAGAATGATCGGCCCTCTCCCTTATCAGATGATGGACTAACATCCAATGTATCCTGTGAATGATCAGTGAAGGGTGCTTCCATGGACGGTGATACACATGAAAAATCAGGGATGGCAGGATCACCAAGGAGGTCAGGAAAAAATGGAGGAGGTACAAACAGACAGTGATGGTCCTCTACTATTGGTGGATGTTCAAACTCCCAATCATGCTCTTCATGAATGTTAGCGAATGTTGGTTGTGCAACACCAAATTCATTGATAGATTGATCCTCGTTCAAAGCAGGTGTAGAGTCTGGAATGGAAGAACACAAGACAATGTCATCCGAAGGATTATCCCACTTCAAAGATGGAGGTTGTGGTACAAAATACACGTGACGAGGTATGGGACTCGCAACCAAGTCTGCGCAAAAATCGGAAGGAGCGATGTCGGGAAGATGTGATGGTTAGACAGATGTGTGTGCATGCTCTCCCACATCACTCTGCGATGGTGGATCTGTTTGATGAGGGATGGTGGATAGTCACTCGTGACAATGACCGTGTTCGTCTGTGATGGTGTAGCTCCATCACTGAAGTATGCTGAGTGTTGTGTGTGGAGCATGATTGTTCAGAGGTCTTTGTTTCAGCCGGATGTATACCCCAGGAAGTTTTGTACACC
>APFE031573120.1:1705-32393 GCA_000404065.3 Pinus taeda
CTAATGAATCAGGTTCCCAAAGGCGAACATCATGTTGGATATTATCCTTTAAAGACCCTATGAACACATCAATCCTATGCTCCTCTGGAATATCTTTTACCCTTATGTTCAGTTTCTGGAACTCCTCAATGTGCTCCATTATTGAACCCTTTTGTTTGAGACTTATCAATTAGCTAAAAAAAGTGTTGCTTTTTGTATTCTCATAATGTGCCATCAATTCTTCGGTAAAAATTGCCCAAGTGATAAATTGTTTACGAGAGCAAAGCCATTGATACCATACAAACTGATTTGGTTCCAAATATTAAGTTGCCATACGTACCTTTTGCGTGTTTTGCACATTATTGAGATCGAAGAATTGCTCCATCTGTAATATCCATGTGGCAGGATCCTTGCCATCAAACTTCCTCATATCAATTTTTGGAATATGGTGAGTCTTAGATCCAACATTAGCGTCTATGGAATCATGATTAACATTCCTTTTATTCTCATCATGAGTTTCCTTTAGTACCCTTTCACCCTTAGTGCCCATTT
The DNA here is from genome assembly GCA_000404065.3 of Pinus taeda. Lineage (NCBI taxonomy): Eukaryota > Viridiplantae > Streptophyta > Pinopsida > Pinales > Pinaceae > Pinus > Pinus taeda. The sequence goes on from APFE031573120.1 coordinate 2,237, forward strand.
CTTGTAGCAACTTATTCATATTTATCTTCAATTCGTCCATGTTTGTCTTCAAATCTATCTTCAAATCATCCATCTTAGCTTCCACGTCAATCATCTTAGCTTCTACGCCTTTCTTTTTAAATAGTCCATCTTAGCTTCTACACCTTTCTTTAAACCATCAATCTTAGCTTCTACATCTTTCTTTAAAGCATCCATCTTAGATTCTATTCCTTTTTGTGTAAGGGACAGTTGTTGCACTTGGTCTTGTAATTTTGATATATCATGTTGCATTTCTTCCTCTTCTTCATGAGTCATGCTAGAGCTTTCAGGTTCCTTACTAGGTGTTTGCATTTTCTTTCCTCGGGGCATCAGTTACCGATAATAATGCTCTACTATGCCCTTTGAATTCCTTCAAAATAAATTTTCAAACCAAGCTTAAGCAAAAATTTAAGAAAATCTACACACCTTTTTTCACTTTGTAGGAGCTCGATATTGCCTCTGATGTATCTTTGTACTTTCCGATCATCTAGTTCTGAATTTGTGATCTGTAGTAGCCCTCTGTGTCCTCTTTCCAATTCCATAAGTCGGACCCAAATTGGATTCTCCAAGGAAGAGTTATGCGAAATCTCCCACAGTGCCTTGATTATAGACTAGTTCAGTAGAGCGAACTTGTACGACGTGCCACGAGTCACTGTTTCGACCTTTGGATCTGAAAAATGTATACAAGAAACTACAATCTGTCCTCTTTCTGTACCTTCTTATGCAATTTTAATCCGATCCCCAGAGAGAAAGTTATGACGATTTTCCCCAGGTCACCTGTTTGGAATGTAATTTAGGAGTCTGCAAAAAGACCAACTTCCTCAGATCATATCTCCACAAATATAGCGCGAAAAGATTTGAAATTTGGACCCAAGGTTTAGCACGATTTCTTCTCAAATGGGTTTTTTTTTTTGCGACTTCTGAAACGTCACAAAAAAAAAGTTATAGCGAAAATGCCAAGATGACCTGTTTGGAGCAGCGAAACCCTAGAATCCAAAGCTCTGATACCAAATGTTATGAAACCAGCCTCAGGAAAGATAGAAAAGATAGATCAACGCCTTAGAATTCAGCATCCTTCGAGGGGGAACCTCCTTACATGACATAAATGAACAATTCTTGTATGATTCAAATGACAAAACTCCTTTCTATATATAGGAGTCTAAGATCACATATATCAGCCAACGCTAACAATAATAATATAAAGCCACAAAAATAACAATAGAGGGATTCTATGGGGCACAGTAATAACAATATGGGGGCAATAGGGGCACCACAATATTAATAAGGGGTATAACTACAATAGTAATGGGGTAATCACTAGTATTATAGGGACCCAACATTTTCTTATCAATTAAATCATAATCAAGTCGCAAATCCACGACTTGACTTGTGATTTTGTCGCTCATCTCACAGTGAGAGCTCCATTGTGATATTCTTTGGCAGAGTGTCTCTTGCCGTTGCAAGAGTTGGTCATTCAAGGCAAGGGCTTTTGTGATAAATTCTATGACTTTGGGTCATATTTGTGCTTTTATAATGTGGCATGTAATTATTATTCTTTTTCAGCCAGACTGCTTTGATAACCTATCTACATCTGCTAAAACTCCTGTTGTAATTTTTCTAATTTTTCTTCTACTTCCCGGCTAGCGCTAGCCTGCTATAACTGTTGCTGCAAAAATAGGATTTTATCCTCTTTATCCTTAAGCATTAGCTGAACTTCGGATTCTTTACCAATAGTAGCAGAAGCTTAAGCTCCTGCGATTTGGGACAATTTAGTCAGGTTCTCTATCAGATTAGTGGTAGGGTCTTGCCAAATGACATCCAGCTGCTCTGCTTCAAGTGAGAGCATGTTGTCTAGTTTTCATTTCTTTCTCTATCTCCTGACCAGTGCTTTGTGCTGCGGACTGTAAAACACATCTAGAGGAGGGATTTCCTCTATCTTTAACATGATTTCAGATGACGGGGATATGGGAATGTGTTCAGTCTCTAGAGCATTGGCAACTGTTTCCATCACCATTTCTGTGATTGTTTGTGCTGGATTCCTTAGTGTTTCCACATTTTTCTCCTAGGTGTTGATCAATTCATTAAATGTTTCCCACTCTTTCTCCAGCTCTGTTCTCAATGGCTTTGTTGGCTGGATGAGGGGAGCGGGAAATTTCACCTGTGTTGGTGACAACACTTGCTACTCAGGATTCTCCTTGGATTGGGTAGTATCCTTAACTAATCCTTCACTTTTATTGTGGTCATTTTCTAACCATCTAGACACTTCTGGCAATTCTCTTCCAGACCTAGATTTAGATTTGTCTGGCCCCGAGCTTCCACTTATATTGATACTAGGAGTGGGTTCCCTTACTGGTTCTAAGCATAACTTTTCCAAGGGGAGGTTTGCTAATCTTCGTTCTCTGTAGAGTTTAAACCCTTGGAATTCTGTTGGGCCAAACTCAATTTGGGCCATGTGTAAGATATCTCTGAGTGTGCTCTTCTACTAGAAAATGTCGTCGAAGAGATCATCTTCCTTAGTGAACACCTTTATTTTAATAGCCATAGTAAAATTCTTTATTACATCAAAGGGATTGAACTATCTCCCTGGGAACTTAAACAATCGTAGACTCAACATGTTGTCTACTTCTTTGAAAGCATGACCTAGATCAAACAATGCAAAATCCCCACAGGCCACAGGGAATTGCGTCCAGATTTCCTTTTTCTTGTCTTTTAGTTCTTTTCTCATTCCTTCAACCCTGCAGGTTTGGTAGGCTATTTCACAGGCCATTAACTTGTTAGGAACATACAAGGGAAGTACATGAGGGGAAGCATTGCTTCCGAATACTCTGATATAAGTGAAAAATTTCTTCTCTGGACCATCTTTCGACTATCAATTTCAGCTTTGAGAGAAAATCTTGGGGCATCTTTATTATACAACATCTTGTGAATGGATAGCATAACTCCATGGTAGATTCTATAAAAATATGGGGTGAACTTAGAATCCCACAATTCCTTATGGTAGACTTGAATGGGCAAAGGATTCTATACCGTCCATTTCCAACCCATAAGAGGAAATTTAGAAACAAAACAGATAGTATCCATGACATAAGTAGCTAAAAAGAAAGGAGGTTAAATCCTCTAAGAGGTAGTCCTTTTAGACCGATAATTCCAAATAGCAGAGGCTAAGTTATCAAACAATATTTAGGCCTAGTCCATAATAGTGGCATTGGTAGCCGCATCTAGTAGGGGTAGCCCTTCGGATGAAAATTTATTGATATCAGGTTTTCCGAAAAGTCTACATAACATTGCAAAAGTGAAACAATATGGAGAGGAGAGGGAACCAATATTGTACATAACATGTTTGTCCTTTTTTAATGGCTCTTCCTTTGCTGACTAGTTTTTGGTGCATTCCACCAAATCTTCATTCTCCTTGGAAAATTTCTCCATGAACTGCTTGTTATAGCTGGCCTATGGCTCTGGTAAATGATACATGCGTCTTAAATTCTATGGGGTAAATGACCCAATAACCTCCTGGTTCCGAGACTTGAATTGCCTGCCTATTATATTAGTGTCGTCTATTACCCATTTGACCATATCTATATAGGGAAGTATTTTAGGCCTTTCTACTATACGATGCAGGAATGAGCATGCAAGCTCTGTAAGTGATGCTTTAGATGACCTGCGTGCATTTGCCATGACTGTAACCTCCATAACTCTCAGGTTTTCTTCCTCCAGCAAACTGTACATGCCTTCCCAAGTAGATATGCTTGCTTCTCTGGTACAGGTGGTATCCGTAAATAATGGAGTCATCTCTTTTTTCTCAGTAACCGGAGCTTTTCCTCTCTTTCCCATCACGTTTTGCGCACTGCTCTGTATATTGTTCTGCTTACCGCTCCTATAAGTTCACAAGTAGGGAACTAAGATATAATGAGAAAGGTAACGAATAATGGTAAGTAATAAGGTGACTAGAAAGCTCTTAATTTCAAAATCATATCAAATATATCACCCTACGTGAAATGACCTTTCACTCATATCTAAATCATTTCTCATAAATAACCATCAATAAACCACTAAGTTGACATTAATGCCCATAACTCAGTATCGAATTATGAGAAATATTTCATTGAACGATGAGCCCTATTGATCTGCGATAAAGCGATTTTGCGATTTGCTTCGCAATATGGTAGATTGCAATATGGCATATCGCCATACCGCTAATCCTTATCGTTAACAATCATTTGCTTCATTATGCGACTGCGAGATGCAATTAGCGACATGCTTTATCACATATCACGAGATTGGGACATTTTATCTTAGGTGGCGCTATATGAAATCTGCGATATGCGATGAGTCTGTATGGCTTGTGATCTCTCATCATCGTGTTTTTGCAATTCCAATGATTTCTTTATATACGATGTCCTCCTTTAGCCTTTGCGATGTGATGTTCATTATTAAGAGAATGATTTTATTTGAGACTTATCATAAGACTTAAGATTTTACATTTGCGGATGTTTTTCCTAAGTTTATGATAGTGTGTTTTATTAAAAGGGGATTCTAAGTGTCAGTTTTTATTTTTTATTTTTGAGAAGGGTCCCCATTTATTTAGTGTTATTACTAATACTAAATAAAAAGGGGGATTGTTGCTGGCCACAATAGGACCCAATCACCAAGGAGATTGAAGAAACCGAGACTCAAAAATTGGACATGATGAAGCTCATCATGGAAACAAATCTGCAAATAAAACAGATGGAGAAGAAAATGGAAACATTGGTCAAAGAGAAAGAGGAAGTTATGAAAAAGACTCAAATCTAATGGATGTAGTTCCTCTTTCAACAGTCTCTATAACTAGAGTTTCTACCTCAAGCATAACACCAACTACAGGTACAATAGAAGGAGTTGAACAACTTGCAGAAGTTGTTTAGAATCTGTCCATTCAGAGAGTTGAAATTAAGAAGTTGCAGGATGAATTGAAGGAATTAAAATATATGAAGGCAGTTGTAGACAGTTCACATGTAGTCGAGTTGCAAAGGAAAAAAGGTCAAATGGAAGTTTTACAGAAGGAAATCAAAGAATCTTACCTTGGAAACAAACTAGGTTTGGCAAAGAAGATTCTACGGGAAGAAATCATTGAATCAATGAAGGATATCTGGCCCTATATTAAGATAATGTTTGATCAAAAAGACTTGTTGGGAGAGCTCAGGAAGCTATTGAAACTATCTCCAAGGAAATTGAGAACATGCTAGAAGTTTCCACTGAGGTAATTAAGTTTTTGAATTCTAAAGACAACTATTAGCTTGAAGAATTAGGTATAAATGACATGACAGCAACCGTACTTGAAGTGAAGAAAATCATCACAAAGAAAAACCTCATTCTTCAGTTGGAGGAAAAATGCAAAAATGTTCATGTCATAGTTCAAAGATTTTTCAGTAGGTTAGAACCCTTGACCAACAAGGTTTTTCCCTCTATGCTTGCGATAAATGACAAATTAATACCCATTGAAGATTATGTTTGAAAGATTACAGAGGTAGGCACCAATGCAGCTTTAGTTTCAAACATAAGAGGTGCAGCAACACCAAGGGTTCTGTTGAATGCACTTAGAGATTCCTTTTTCATTCTAAATGAAATCAGACATATATTTCCAGTAAAACCCACTTTTACTAAATATACAGAGAGATGGATGAATTTTATATAAGGGTAACTAAGTTATCCATCCCATATAAGAAACATTGGGAAGAGTTAATTGATTTACTTCACTAAAACGGTGATCAAACAACATTCAGTATTTTCAGGAACAGTCATCACCAATTCAATGGTTCTAAGTTTTTCCAACAATAGTCATCAACAGCTCAGCACCAAAATAGTGACAGATCGACTATCAGTTTATATTCCTAATTTGGATTTATCTATTTTTGTAAAATAGTTTAAGATATTTTCTTAGTTCTATGATTGTATAAATGACTCTCTTCCACGAGTTATTAAGGGTTGCACCCTTGAAAGAAACATTTGTAAGCATTAAATGTACTTGGCTTTTCTGAATCATTAATACAAAGGCAAATGATTCTAAGTTTCGATTCATGCAGTTTTTTGTTTCCTGTAAGTTTTCCAGTTTTCATCCATTGTGTTCTTTCTTCATATTCTTAAGTTTTACATAGATAAATAGGTAGGAATAATTGATTTTCAATTTACTCCTATAAGCTTCTAAAGTGATCACCTTTAAAGAGAATGAATTATATAAACTATTTGTTTAATTAATTCCCTCTAAATCATAAAATCATCAGCATCTTTTGTAATCTTAGGCATATTTTGTTAAACTTTTTGAATATTGTTTGAAGATTTTCTTACTTATGATTATTTAATTTTCTCTTTGAAACTTGTAATAGTCATATCATCTTTCAATATCTTCTCATCACTAAACAAGCTATATCACTATGCGGATTTTAATAGCAGCCCTCTGTTTAAATATTAATACTATTCAAAGGGTTAGGTATGAATGTTTTATATATGTTTCATAGATTAGTCCTCCAAAATTAAAACAAAACCCCCCAAAACAAATATCTTAGATGCCCTAGCATGATAGCTGACCATTATCATCTTAGAAATACAACATCAATCTGGCACCTTTGTCGGGGACTCGAATTTCATTAAGTTTTCCTAGGTCAACGATATTATTCCTATTCCTTTAAGGTGATTAAAGGTATAGATAGGTCAAAATCCTTCACCTGGCAACTCCACTATACCAAACTGGCACCTTTTAAGCATACTAGATCCCATTTTGAATCTGACACAGTTAGTCCTCTGTCAAATCCAGAAAGACTTATGAGAAAGGTTAGTTCTAGAAGAAGATATCAACCATATTCTTCTACTTCAGCCTTGCAGACTGAAGGTATATTAAAATTTGATCCCTATAGTAACATTCCATCCAATCCAGAGTACACTCACTTATCACCAAGTGTTGTTGAACTTTTGGATAGGGGAGTTGATTTTAAATCATCTTTCCTTATTCATTCACTTGAATCTCATCTAGAACCCCCACTACCATCGAGATCACCTAAATCTAAGTTTGACCTGGATGTTCATTTACCTGAATACAAACCTATAGACTTTATATCCCCCACAACTTATTCATTTCATTCCACCTCTGAACAACCAAAATCTTCTACTTCTAAACAACTTGAAGGGACCTTTGCTATATATTCAAATCCACTCTTTGAAACTAAAGAGGATATTCATTCTCAAGTCCATAAGTTGGTTATCAAAACTCCTTTAAAATCATTCAGGAAGTTTCCACCTTCTTTATCTCCTCCTTCTTCACCCCCACATAGTAATTCACCCCTTCTATAACCATCTTCCTCTTCCCTATCATCATCTTCACAAACATCTCATACATCGTCTTCTACTATGGCATTCCAACCCATTGTACATGCAAGATACGTAGCTTCAGTTTTACCTCCAATCCTTGATGCTTTCCCTAATGGATATTTAAAGCACCTTCCTAGATATAATGGAGAAACTGGTCCCTCAGCTGAGGATCATCTTCAAGAATTTCTAGACTTTGCAGCTAACATGAACATAGAACAAGAAAATGTTTATGTGAGGTTGTTTATTTAGTCTCTTGAGGAAAATGTGAGGACTTGGTTTAGGTAGTTACCTGCAAATTCCATTAGGAATTTGGAAGAATTAACAAATATATTCAAAAATAGATGGGGGGTGAAAAAAGATTCTCTTTATTTTCTAACCGAGTTTGAAGAACTTAAAAGAAACTTTGGTGAACCTATCTTTGATTTTATCAAAATGTTCAACAACTTTATCATAAGATGCCCCTTGATTGCAAACCACCTGTAGCAGCAGCTAAATCTAGGCTTTCAAAAGATTTTGAAGATGATTTTGTTGTGATGTTAAGAGAAATAACTTCAAGGACTCTTGAAGACATGCAAACTAATACTATGGAGGCAAAATCAAATAGGTCTACCTCAACCACTTTAAAATCTAAAGAGGAAAAGGCCCAAAGAAAAATTAAATCAAGTCAAGAGGCCTCTACTTCCTCTAAGACTAAAACTGAAGATTCTAAAATAGATGAGATAACTTCACTTCTTAGAAATCTATCTAATAGAATTTCCAAGATTGAGACTCAACCTAGAACAATTCAACAAATGGTAACTCGACCCCAAAATCAAAATCAAGGTCAATACAAAATAAATCCACCATTACAAATTCTTCAAAGGCCTAGTAATGATCAACAGGTTCCAACTCCTTTACTGATAGATGATCAACAAACTGATGACAATACTATGACTATCACTGAAGATATTAACAATATGGATACCTCTTTTGGTCATACCGTTATTATTCCTCTCTCACAACAAAAGCAGCTTCAACAAGATCAAGACTCCTCACAAGCTTCCAAATACCATGCCTTCTCTGAATTCCTAATTGCAGAACTAAACAAAAGATATGATCTTAGGCCTAGACCTAGTCCTGGAAGACCTCTTAAGGAACCTCCAACAATTTAACCTCGTGCCAAAGTTGTTGGAACTCAAAAAACTATTATTCGACCATTAAATCAGTCAATTGATACTACTCAAATTGAAAAAATTGTCTTAACTGCATTTAATGTTGAAAAGGAGTTAGAAAGATTTAAAATCCCTATACCACTTTCAGAACTTTCCAAAAACCCTAGATATAAAAATCAAGTCTCGAAATGGATACAAAACACCTCGGTTGATGCTAAAAGTGATATCATTAGTCTTTAAGATGAAAAACCAGCAATTGTCTTTGGTCCTAGCTCAGATATGGTAGATGAAATAGTACCCCCTTTCTATGTGACTCTTAAAACAAATGACTCTATGCTATACAATTTTATGCTTAATTCTGGAGCATCACATAATCTCATGCCAAAAACTATCACGGATCATTTAAATCTCGACATAACTAGATCCTACATGATTTGTACACCTTTGATTCCAAAAGGGTGCCTTGTCTAGGATTGATTAAGGATTTAGTAGTCACTCTAGCCCAAATCCCAGTAAAAAGTGTAGTGTTAGATATAGTTGTCACAGATATCCCTCCGAAATTTGGAATGCTCCTGTCAAGGTCCTGATGTGCCAAATTAGGGGGAACTCTTCAGATGGACATGTCTTATGCCACTATTCCAGTTTATGGGAGAGAGAAACTAAAGTTGTATAGAGAGGTGAGATTTGTGCACACTATTTGAAAAACAGATCAACCAGGGAACCATCCATTTATGCAATTGATCAATATTTTGGTTGTTTCCAACTTTCTTCAAACCAAACACATGAAACTCAAGCAAAAATTGAATATTTAATTGAAAGACCTATACCAAATTAGGCTGATGTCTAGAAGCTATTCTTTGATGGTTATTGTATAAAGGATGGAGTAGGAGTTGGGGTAGTATTAATCTCACCAGAAAAAGAAAACAATACACAATCATGCAAAATTGATTTTGAAGTTACAAATAACGTAGCTGAATATGAGGCTTTCCTTCTAGGACTACAGTCAGCGAAGAGCTTAAAAGTACTAAATCTAAGTGTTTTTACTGACTCAGAGCTCACTGTTAAACAAGTTATAAATATTTGCCAAAAAAAACATCGTAGGCTTAGATCTTATCTAAATGAGGTTTGGGATTCAGTTAAAAATTTCTTCAATGCTTTTAATTTGACTTATATCCCAAGGAATTAGAATATTCATGCAGATTCCCTAGTTGTTTCTGCTAGTTCATTTAAAATCCCTAATCAAACTAATGTGATCTATCAAATACAAGTCAAATATAGGCCATCCATCCCAGATAACCTAAAATACTGGCAGATATTCGAAGATGATGAACAGTTAAAATCTAATCTGTAGGTTATAGATGAATTTTCAGTTCTACAAATTGATGAAAATAGAACAGAAACAATTGAGAATTCAAATGAAATGATAATTCAAATTTCAACTCAAAAATTACTAATCATGATATCATTCAGTTGTCTAACAATTTTATTCTCAAATGTCTCATTCCTTTAGAGAAATTGTTTGATCAAAATTATGTCCTTAAAAACCCACAGTCAATCTCTCCACAAGATGACATAGAGGAAGTAAACATTGGAACAAATGATGACATTAGGAGCCTCAAAATCTGTGCATCCTTAGATCCTAGAATTAAATCTCAATACCTTAAGTTATTTGAAAAATACAAGGATGTTCTTTCATGGACCTATGTTGATATAAAAACTTATGATACATCACTAATACAGCATAAGATTCCTTTAAAACCAAAAGCAAAACCTTGTCAACAGAAACTGAGGAGGATTAATCCAGCACTTCTACCAACTGTTGAAAAGGAAATTAAGAAAATGCTATATGCCCAAATTATTCTCCCTCTTAGATACTCTAATTGGGTTGCTAATTTAGTTCTTGTTAGAAAGAAGAATGGGGAAATCAAACTTTGTGTGGAATTTAGGAATTTGAATAAAGCATCATTAAAAGATAATTACCCTTTACCCAAAATGGATCAGTTACTTCAGACGGTTTCAGGAGCACAAAGACTTTCCATGCTTGATGGTTTTTTAGGTTATAATCAAATAAATGTTGACCCAGCAGATAGAGAGAAGACAACTTTTACTACACCCTGGGGTACATTTATGTATTCTAGAATGCACTTTGGCTTGTCCAATGCTGGAGAAACTTTTCAAAGAGCTATGGACATAGCTTTTGTGGACAAGTAAACAAATTTGTAGTCATTTATCTTAATGACATAACTATTTTTTCAAACTCTTATCAGAAACATCTAAAGCACTTGATGAAGGTTTTTGACAGGTGTAGGAAATTCAGAATATCCCTCAATCCTAAAAATTCTATGTTTGTTGTCAAATAAGGAAAGCTACTAGGCCACATAATCTCAAAATAAGGAGTGGTGATTGATCCCAAACATGTTTCTGCAGTAAAAACATTGTTATTACCTAGAAATAAGAAGGAGATCCAAGCTTTTCTAGGCAAGATTAATTTTTTGAGGAGGTTCATCCCGAATTATGCTAAAATTGTGAAAGACATAACTGATATGCTCTAAAAGGATCATGAAGTTAAATGGATTGTCTCTTCCAAGTATGCATCCGACCAAATCAAGAAGGCTATCTCTGAAGCCCCAACCTTGGCTAGTCCTGATTATACCAAGCCATTAAGTATATTTTCCTTTGCCTCTTAAACAACCCTTGTTGTTGTTTTATTACAAAAGAATGAAGATTCCCATGACCAACCTATAGCCTTTTTCAGTAAGGTTATGAGAGATGTCGAGATTAAGTATGACATAATTGAGAAGCAAGCCTATGCCCTTATACAAGCTCTGAAATCATTCAGGATGTATGTCCTACATTCACCTATTACTGCTTATGTTCCTAACAGTGCAATAAAAGTTGTTTTAACACAACCAGACATAGATGGGAAGAGAGGTAGATGGATCACTCAAATACTGGAGTTTGATCTAACTATCAAAACCACAAAGCTATTTAAGGGTCAAGGATTAGCTAAGCTTCTAGCTGAATCCAAATGTAAAGTGTTGGGCATCAACTATGTTTTGGAAATACAAGGGGAGAAGCCACAAGAACCTGCTCAAAGTTCAAATAAGGATAATCCATAAGAACCTTTTGTTCATGCAGAAGGGGAGAATCCACAAGAACCTTCCCAAAATTTGAATGAAGAGAATCCACAAGAACCTCCCCACCATCCTGAAGAAAATAATCCACAAGAACCTAACCCTTTAGATCAGACCATTTCTCTACACATTGATGAGAAATTTCTTTCTTCAAATTGGTATCAAGATATTTTCAATTTCTTGATCCATTTTGAATGTCCAGCATCATTTTACAAACGTTAATGTAAAGCTCTCAAATTGAAAGTAGTCAAATATTGTATCATAAATGAAAATCTATATTGGAAGGACCCACTAAATTACGTGTTATTATGTTAAACAGAATAAAAAATTGAAGGAATAATTGATCAGTTTCATACAGAATTTTGTGGAGGACATTATGCTTGGAGAGAAACAACATATAAGATATAAGGGTAGTATTTTATTGGCCCACATTGTTCTTACAAGTAGGAGCAAAGGTCAGAAGTTGTGTCCCTTGTGAGATGTTTGCTGGTAAGCAAAAACTAGCAGTTCTTCCACTGATCCCAACAATATTCTCAACACCTTTTCTCCAATGGGGACTAGATTTTATTGGAGAAATTCATCCTACTTCAATCAATCAACATAGATGGATCCTCACTGCAACAGACTACTTTACCAAATGGATGGAAGCAATTCCAGTAAGAAATGCTACTGATTTAGTAGTAATCAAATTCATTGAAGAAAATATTTTGTTTAGATTTGGTTGCCCAACCCAGATTTTTATTGACAATGCCGCAACATTTTCCAGTGTTAAAATGATTGAGTTTTGCCAGAAATATCAGATTCTGTTATATCATTCAACTCCATATTATCCTCAAGGTAATGGTCTTGAAGAATCATCAAATAAAAGTCTGATAAAGATAATCAAAAATATTTTAGCAGATCATAAAAAGAGTTGGGACTCTCGTATAATTTATGTAGTCTGGGAAAACAGGATCACTCCAAAGAGGTCTACTGGAAAATCTCCTTTTCAGTTAGTCTATGGGAAAGATGCAATTTTCCCTACCAACTTGGCCTTCCCTGTTTTAAAGTTTTTGCAGGAGTCAACTGATGAACTTGATGATTTTTCAAGGAGAATAAACCAAATTATTGAACTAAATGAAAACAGAGATGAAATTCAATACAAACTGAAAAAATATCAGAATAAAATGAAGATCTTGTTTGACAGAATAGCAAGGGAAAGGGTCTTCAAGGAGGGTGATCTAGTTCTAAGATGGGAATCCAGAAGAGAAGACAAGGGAAGACATGGAAAGTTTGACAACCTGTGGTTTGGACTTTTAGCTATTGCTGAAGTAAAGGGAAACAATACTTTTGTGCTACAAAATATTGAGGGATTGTATTCCACTTATCCTGTTAATGGAAGGTTTCTCAAACATTATATTCAATACTAAGAAGTTGAAGTAGATTTCATTACTACCATTGTAAAAAGTCCGGATAATTTTTATTTTTCAAACCGGCAGTGTGAGTTTTCACAGCAAAGACTCCATAGCCTAAGTAGAAGGCACATGGATATGCACATTCTCTGCATTCTATAGGACAAAGCAGTCCCCAGTTCGAGCCGATGTTGTAGCATTTTTTGGTTTTGGTAAGTTAGCATCAATTAGTCAAAAAAATGAAAATCATTCCAAAAAATGTTAAGTTAGGATATGGACAAAAAGAATATTGAATCAAAAATGTTAGGGATATTTTTATAAATAAGTCCATATCAAATAAAATGTTAGAATAGATGCCCTAAAAAATGAAGGAAAAAATAAAATGTTAGGCTAGAAATAAAAGAAAATAATAAATGTTGAAAGTGTTGCAAATCCAAATGCCACTACTCTTAGTCAATTTTATTTTTGCGAATAAAAGTTGTGTACAGATTGTTTAAATGCCACAATAGTTTATACAATCCAATTGTACAATTTAATCATGATTGGATTTGATTTAAATTGTTTTTCAATAGGTAGCAATTAAAATTGGCTCAACATTTTAATCTGAGCCAATGGAGGAAATAAGGGATAGAAGTAGATTAGTCATTAAATGGAAAATATTGAGTTTCTAGTCTAAATGCACTCGAAGAACTAAGAGAGAAAATGTTAGCAAAGATAAGGGTAGGTAGACAAATGAAATACAATTGGAGCATGAAAGGATTTTATCCTAAGTTATAACATTGCAAAGATGTGCATATGATATGGGTTTTAATTATCCATAAATCTTAATTATCAATGTAATTATGCAAATACTCTAACTTCATCCATTCATTCGCCCACAACCCACAATTATCACATCCACCATACATCTCGACCCCACCATCACTTTTTGCCTCCGTTGTTAAATCCCATTCATCTTATCTTACATCCCGCACACTCCCCCGAAATTGGATGGCCCACATCACTCCTCGGCCTCAATTGTTTGTTTGAACTTTTTTGTGGTGGGGGGGGGGGGGGGTTCTGAAATGAGCAGTTTTGGAAACCACCCTCCAAAATTGTTTTTTCCCTGTCCTAGTCTTTCGGGACTTAAAATCCTGAAACAACTTACCTCTCAAACTCACTCCCGAACGCGATTTACATTTGACCGTTTACCGCCACTCCCACATCACTGTCCACGTCTGCTCCATGTCACTTCTTCTGTCAATCAGTGATTGAGGAAGGAAACCATCAATCAGAAGGATAAATAAGATGATATCTTCCATGTTTTCAGTGAAATTAAGATGAAGAATGAGGAATTGAAGCTAAAAACTTATACACAATTCTGGAAACATTCTTCCAGTTCTCAAGCTAGACTTCTTTCAGTCTTTGAATCTGAGAAGGGTAAGATGCAAATGGCCTTCTTACAAGATCAAATTCCACAGCCCAGTACTCCTGCACATTATTGCAAGCAATCCTCATTTGATTTTAATGTAAAATATGTACATCCAATTGACCAAATTGAGATGCACAAATAGACTGGCCAAATGATTTCTTCCACTTTAACTCATGCTTCCATGAGTTTGTCAAAGTTGCAAGTCACCTTGGCCAATACACAGTCACAACTCAAGTGGAAAAAGTTTCCTCACTAGCAAAGGGCACCAAGATCAAATCCTTGGAAGATTTGGTGCTGAAGAAGGGATATTATCCCTCAAACATAAATGCAGCAGAAGAACTTGTCAAGAAGAAAAATGTTGATCTCTCAGCATTAAGGAAGCAGCTCAAACGGCCAGCTTCTGAGTACCCAATGACCAAGGAGATTGAAGAAACTGAGACTTAGAAATCGGACATGATGAAGCTCATCATGGAATAAAATTGCAAATAAAATAGATGGAGGAGAAAATGGAAAAATTTGTCAAAGAGAAAGAGGAATCTGTGAAAAGGACTCAAATTCCAATGGGTGTTGTTCCTCTTTCAGTAGTCTCTACAACCAGAGTTTCTACCTCAAGCACAACACCAACTATACATACAGAAGAAGGAGCTGAACAACTTGCAGAAGTTGTTTAGACTCTGTCCATTCAATAGTTGAAGTTAAGAAGTTACAGGATGAACTGAAGGAATTAAAACATATGAAGGCAGTTGTAGACAGTTCACTTGCAGCAAAGTTGTAGAGGAAAAAAAGTCAAATTGAAGTTTTGCAGAAGGAAATGAAAGAATCTTATCTTGGAAACAAACTAGGTTTGGCAAAGGAGATTCTATAGGAAGAAATCATTGAATCAATCAAGGATATCTGGCCCTATATCAAGATAATATTTGATCAAAAAGACTTGTTGGAGAGAGCTCAGGAAGCTATTGAAACTATCTCCAAGGAAATTGAGGACATGCCAGAAGTTGCCACTGAGGCAATTAATTTTTTTAATTCTAAAGACAGCTATGAGCTTGAATAATTAGGTATAAATGACAAGACAACAACCATACTTGAAGTGAAGAAAATCATCACAAAGAAAAACCTCATTTTTCAGTTGGAGTAAAAATGCAACAATGTTAATGTCATAGTTCAAAGATTTTTTAGTAGGTTAGAACCCTTGACCAGCAAGGGTTTGCCCTCTATGCTTATGATAAACGACAAATTAATGCCCATTGAAGATTATGTTCGAAATCTTACAAAGGTAGGCACCAGTGCAGCTTCAGTTTCAAACATAAGAGGTGCAGCAACACCAAGGGTTGTGTTGAATGCACTCAGAGAATCCTTTTTCATTCTGAATGAAATCAGACATATATTTCCAGTAAAACCCACTTTTACTAAATATATAAAGATGGATGAATTTTATATAAGGGTAACTAAGTTATCTATCCCATATAAGAAATGTTGGGAAGAGTTAATTGATTTACTTCACTAAAAGGGTGATCAAACATCATTTAGGATTTTCAGGAATAGACATCACGAGTTCAACAGTTCTAATTTTTTCCAGCAATAGTCATCAACAACTCAGCACCAAAATAGTGACAGATCGACTATCAGTTTATATTCTTGATTTGGATTTATCTATTTTTGTAAAATAGTTTAAGATATTTTCTTAGTTCTATGGTTGTATAAATGACTCTCTTCCACGAGTTATTAAGGGTTGCACCCTCGAAAGAAACATTTGTAAGCATTAAATGTACTTGTATTTTCTGAATCATTAATACAAAGGCAAAGGATTCTAAGTTTTCATTTATATAGTTTTGTGTTTCCTATAATTTTTTCAGTTTTCATCCATTGCGTTCTTTTTTCATATTCTTAAGTTTTACACAGATAAACAGGTAGGAATAATTGAGTTTCAATTTACTCCTATAAGCTTCTGAAGTGATCACCTTTAAAGAGAATGAATTATATAAACTGTTTGTTTAATTAATTCCCTCTAAATCATAAAATCATCAGCATCTTTTGTAATCTTAGGCATATTCTGTTAAACTTTCTGAACATTGTTTGAAGGTTTTCTTACTTATGATTATTTAATTTTCTATTTGAAACTTGTAATTGTCATATCATCTTTCACTTTCTGCTCATCACTAAACAATTTATATCACTATGTGGATTTTAATATTAGACCTCTGTTTAAATATTAATACTATTCAAAGGGTTAGGTATGACTATTTTATATATGTTTCGTACATTGGTCCTCCAAAATTAAAACAAAACCCCCCAAAACAAATATCTTAGATGCCCTAGCATGATAGTTGACCATTATCATCTCAGAGATACAACAAAGTGGCCTCGCTCCAAGATTGCATTATCTTTTCTCTCTTGATCCTGGAATGTGGATTTGACATATTTCCCCAAGGTATACCCTTTTTAGACATCATGTTTTTCAAGGCATCCTTTAGGGAGACCGGTGGTAATCTGATGTAAAACACTTAAGGTTCCCTAGTGAAAATGGCCCAATCTCTTGTGTCATAGTTCACCAACATCATACCTCTACACTTTGTATGCCTTATTGCTCAATTCATCACATTCTCCCACCTCAAGTTTATACAGGTTGTTGACTTGAACATCGATCTACTTCACCAACCCAATAGCTATGTATTTGACAAAGGCTTTCCCTTTACTAAAGATTACATCATAGCCCCTATATTCTAAAACTACTACAGAGATTAAGTTCTTATTTTGCCCTGGTACAAAAATAACATATTTGAGGTGAAGAGGAGAGGCTTTCTCCCTCTCCAAGGTGACAATATTGATTATGGTAGAGATGTACCTCCTGTCATTCCCCATTTCTATATACACCTAGCGATATTTCTCCTCTAGGTCACTAAAAAACTCTCTACACCCTGTCATTGGAATGAGGCACCTAAATCCAAGTACCACACACTCCCCATAATAGTGTTGGCCATGCATGTGAGTAGGGTGAAGTATAACTCGAATTATGAAGCCAATGCTTCACCTGCTGCTCCTTCTAAGTTCTTCTTGATAGACTTTTTGTGTGGACACTTTCTATCATAGTGCCCATTTTCATGGAAAACAAAGCATTTTACCTTGCTCAAATGTTTCTTCTTGCCATTTTTCGGGTTATATTCTCATTTAGTTTGAGACTTGTTCCCCTTTCCCTTCCTTTCATTTCCAACCGAGGAAAAATTATCTTCATCATCTACTTTGGATGAAGTTCCATCTTTGGTCTTTCTCTTAATTTCTTCTTGTACCAAATCGGACCACAACCTTTCCCAATTCAGTACTTTTTTCCTTCCATTCACAGAGTCCTGTTAATTGTGCTAGGATTTTGGAAGGCCTAGAAGATCTAGGCTTACCAATTCAGCTTCTGCAACATCCCCCCGTCCCCCCCAACCCCTCTAAGATCATATTGAACCTAAGTGAACTTTGACAGGAATTGGACCACAGATGCATTCTTCTACATCCTTGTGTTTCAAATTTTTTCTTTCAAGGCCAATTTTCTATGGTCACTACTATTCTGGAATAGCTCAATCAATGTCTTCCACATTTCAAAAGGATTTTCTCTCCCATGGATATTTGAGACCACATGGTCTCTCGCTCCCTCCAAAATTATTCTCCTTGTCTTGGCTACATCTTTCTTCCATTGGGCTAGGTCTTGTAAATTAGGTGTTGGTGATTTTGCAATGCCATTCTTGACATATTCTAGCAATCCATTTTCATCAAGTATTTCCTCCATGCAGTCCTTTCAAGCTAATACATTCTAGTTTCCTTCAAGTGCATACTATAATCTCAGTCCGTTGAAGTCCATTCTCCCGAATATGAAGAAGATTTTCTACACTGAAGCTGGAAATTCGAAATTACAGAGGAACAAATTTGAAATACTAGTTCTAATGTGATTCTGACTTTGATACCATGTAGAAATTCTTATATAGAATTGCAACTACTCTAGAAATTAAGCTAAATCAAGAGACACAATTCTACTCTACTAATCTACAAAAAGGAATTCACAATTTAGAACAACATGCACATACATGCATCAATCAAATTCACAAGTACACAAATGTTTCTCGGGGAACCTAACTGGGAAAACCCGTCAAGCCTTTTTAATCAATCATTTTAATAGAGAAACTATTACAATTACATGTTGCATCTCAGAGCATGTCCTACAAAGGTAAAACTATCATAACTACTGAATGAGAAGCACTGGCCAACACTTAGCATATTTTTGTTTCCTATAGTCTCTTATTTCCTTTCATTAATTTGAGCTAATTGGGCTTCTAAAGAATAGGGTAAATCCCTATTTCTTTACACAATTCCCAAGGATTGATCACCTAACCTTATGCAAAATATGTACACTTTGCTTCCTATACAATTGACTTTACACTGCCTTGGAAACTCCACCACAACTAGGAAATTAGAATTCCTTGCATGCATAAGCTATTTTGGGTTGATTCAGTTAACTGATAGATCTCCGAGATAGATTAATGTCTTACTACATAATTGATCCTCCGCTGACTCAATTAATTGTTAGAGGTCATTTAACTGAGTACAACTAAAAGTAACTGAACTAGATTGCCACAAATTAGCAATCAACACATGCATAAATGAACTCCAAGCCTATAACTCGAATCTACTAAGTTAATTGGGTGACAAGAACTATGTCACACTAATTAATCGTTGTTGAGTTGTCTATTGATGTGGAATTTCAATTTTACTAATGCTAAAGTCAAATTGAGCCTTTCTTGCTACACGTTCTAACATCAAACACTTTTAGTATCTATCATTATGTATGTAGTGTAAAAAATACAATACAAAAATTGATAAGGGGAAACAGATATTATTTTTATGGATGAAATTTCTTAAGCTAGACCTTGTTGATGAGTTCTTTGAAACATGTGCCATCAGGATCAACCTGGATGTATGCACCTTTGAGGAGGAAATGTTTGGCAATGTATGACCCCTTCCATATTGTATTGAATTTCCTAGGACCCAAGGCTTCATTGGTGACATAATAATGGACTATGTCCCCTTTACTAAAAGTGTGAGGATTAACATTGTGGTTGTAAGTGGCTTTATTTTATAGAAATCATCCCAATGATATGCATAATACACACTTGAGAGGGCTCAGGTGGAAGTTGTATTGATGAAAACATTGGAACATGACGCAGAGATCCTCGAGGTGTTGAGAGTGATACTTGGAGAAAGCTATGGGATCATCTAAGTAGGCTAGAATAATATGAGCTAGCTCTAGGAAGATATAATTCATGGCTCATTAAAAGGTGGAACAAACATTTTTAAGGCCAAATGCCTCATGTTGTAAGCAAACGTACCCCACGAAATGGTGAATGCAATTTTGTACTAATATGTGTAACATATCTGAATTTGGTTGTAGCTTGAGAAGACATCCATGAAGGAGAGGGATTCATGTCTAGCAGAGGTATCAATGACTTGGTCGATAAATGGCATGGGGGGATTGTCCATTGGACATGCGTTGTCTAGAGCCCAAAAATAAGTACATATCCAAGTCATTCACTTTTTTTTTCATGATAGGTATAGGGTTAAAAACCGATGATTTGTAAGTAATAGGGTAAATGAACCTAGATTTATGTAACTTGTAAATTTTGGCTTTGATAACCGTGAATTGGATGAGTATAGTGGATGTTTATTCTAACAAATAGGATAAGAATCAAGCCAAGTGTTGGTATGGTGTTTCATGATTGGTGGGGCTCAGGCTGGGCATTTTATCATATGACCAAGTGAAAATATCATGGTAGTCCTAGAATAAACCCTTATAGGCAGTAACTTCATTAGGAGAGCAAGTTTCCCCTAGTAAAATTTCTTCAACAATGACGAGCTTACTCAAAATGTTAACTTTAATGGTAGGAGGTATGTTGGCCATGTTACCTTATTTGAAGGCCTTTGATGTTGGACTGGGATTTTTGAACCAGACGATATGTCCTTAGGGGCTAAAATTCTTTGTTTCTACAACACATACTTGGTCTGTAGGTGGTATAGATGGTAAAAATGTTATTTCCTTTTGGAAGAAAGAAATAGTGATGGTGCATGGTGTCCCAAGGATATTTTGGTGCTTTCATGACTTCTATTATTTCTTCATCTAAATGAAAAACTTCTATGAAATGTGAGAAGCTCAACATTAGGTCAAGGAGTAGAGGTTGGCACATGGAAGTACTAATGGACTTACAAGCAATTGACATAATTTTAGATTCCATAAAGCCAATGGATGAGGATATAATGCAGATACATGGAGTCTCTATTGTCATATTTGATGCTACTTTCATAATGGACAAAGTGATATTGACACCATAAAACAATGAGAAAATGAACAGTATCATTACCCCCATGGAGGAGAAAGTAAAGTATAATTGTTCATGGTTATGTTGGCCATTAGAACTAGGTGGAGGAATAATTTCCTATGGATGATCTAATGAGGGAGTAGTTTGATCCTTTTATAGTTATGGTTGTGTGGTAGGGACCATAGTTAGGGTCGAGGGATTCCTCTAGTTGGTCAAGGTACTTACAGTGCTTGGAACAACCTCATTTGGGGGATGAATGGGCTCTTATTAAGATGTGAATGTCAACTGATCCATATGGCATTGGTGATATGCATTGATCATGGGGAAAATTGTGTGAAATGATTATCTTAATTGAATAATGTGTAAGGGCATTCCATTCACTAATTAAAAGAGGATGTGACATAATAGGTGGCATGTGGTGCATCATCAACATCTTAGGTTGGTGGAAATGACGATTCTATGGTTGATGCATGACATGGGGTGACTAATGCATCCCGATGCCATAGGAGATTGAGACAATGATGTGTATAATGATTGTGTTGCACAAAAATAGTGAATGGGTGATTGGTCCTTAAATCCTTAGTATGTGATCAAGAAGCTCTATCAACTAATGGAGTGGGGAGTGGCGGGGATGCTTGTGGGGCATGAAGGAGATTATTAATCTTGTGGAGAGTGGGGAATACATTCATACAATGGAATAATGTGCACCAAATAGAAAATATGGGAATCGCCCATGGGGTAATGGTAGTGGGAGGATCCTTCTTCTTCTTTTCTTTCTTTCCCTTTTTTTGATGCCATATGGTGTCTGATTGTGGGTTTGTGTTTCCATAGGAAACAAGTCCTCTGATTATGTGGCACAAGATATTTTCCCCATAGATAGGGCCTATCATGGAAAACATAGCAGGAGGTTCCAAATACTAGATAGGAAAAGCCAAAACCATGTTTGGTAAGGTTAGTGTAACCATCACTTGATGTGAGGCAAGTCCATGTGGTAGGTATATGAAGGATTTTGAGTGATAACATATGGTATAGATATTGTATCACTCATGAGATTCATTTCTAGTTTATTTGTTGTTGACAAGTTGGTCTGAGGTGATTCACTAGATGAGGTGGTTACTACACATACATGAGCTAAAGTAGAAGAAGGGAAAACATGGGAGTCTCCAGGGTATGTAACTAGGAGAATCAAATATCTAAATATTATGGGCTTGACTGAGTGAAAGAGGAGATTTATTTTTGTTTTGATCCCTAAAATGGTAACATACTGTTAAGGGAGGGAGGGGCCATCAACTCATAATGCATTAGTTTGTCAATGGTGATTAATTTTCCCTTAGGGGGAAATATCATCATGTAGAACACCGAGGATGCTATGACCTTGATGATATAAATATAACTTCATCCAAAGAATATATTATAATCCAAGGGGGATGACAGTCCTTTTAGTTAGATTTCTAATTTCTCTAAAAGACAGCTAAAGTATTGCGCATTTAATTATCAATCTAGGATTTGTATGGAAATGTCGAACTGCCACGAACCATATATGAGAGAATAATTATTATCCTATGTGTTGTAGTATCAAAAATTACTTTTTTGGAAGGAATACAGACAAATCACAAGCCTGTTGGCATTATGACATAGGTTTGGCACTATGAAACAAGTGTTGTCCTTGATGGCAACTCACTCAGATGACAGATCACAATTCAGGCTCTCAGAATGAAGGAAAAAGAGATATACGCAGGTTCCACTTAAGCAAATCGCGTATACACGCGGGATCGCCGATCAAAAGGTGTGTATGCGTATGCATGCACTTTCATGCAAGGAAAAGCGTGTACATGTGGGAAAACTTGTTTTTAGTCCATAGCATTTAGTCCTTGGTATTTGGACCTATGGTTTTGGACCATGGTATCTCGTTCGAAGTGTTGAACCCAAGTATTGGTTCTAAGTAGTTTTGGACCATGGTATTGAGTAAGGCCTAAAACTATAAAAGGGGAAGGAGATAATTAGGCAAGGGCACTCAAGGATTGAATATCTATGAAGAGCAAGATCTAGAATACTGGTCATTGGGTTATGGTGCATAGCTGGATCTGAATCAAGGAGGAACCTGAGCGCTAGAAGAAGGATAAGTTTTATTGATGGGTCAAGATCTTAAGGCTTGAAGAGAAGTATCTTTGTGTGATTTTGATCTGTTATATTTGGCACATGACTTGATCTATAAATCTAACGATCTAGGTATAACTAATGTTTGAATTGTTGAAAAGGGTAAATTATCTTTTATAGATCTGTACGCATGTTTAGCATAGAAAAGGTGCATATACATGCTAGTTCGGTAATTCAAAAAGGCATATATGCAGGTTTTCCTTAATACAACAGCATATGCACGTAGGTTCCACATATTGAAGTAGCGTATGTCTCATAAAATATGTTTTAGCTACTTCTATTTATTGTTGCAGTGTTCTGGGTTCAGGATTGGTTTCTGGTTACTGTTACTGTATTCTGGTTACAGCATTCAGAGAAGTGATTGTTTGATTCAGTTTTGCTTGGTGCAAAGGAGATTGGTTGATGCAGATACATTTGATGTTATTGATGGATCCAGTCTGAAAATTTATGAAACGTGGTCCCTGGAAGAAAAGAGAAGGTTGTAGCCTTCTGTAGGTCAGCACCTACGTACTAGTACATCATCTAGTACAAGAGCTAAGGGGGTTGTAGCTCCCTTCCAGGAGAAGATGGAGAACGAGAGAAGGTTGTAGCCTTCTGTAGGTAGAAGCCTATGTACTGGTATAAGACTGCACCAGTACAGAAATATTGTAAAAGGAAGTTTCTTATTAAAAGAAGATAGAGACAAATTGCAGCAAGTGGTTTTCACCCACATTGGGTTTCCACCTTATATATTGTGTTCATGTGTGTGATTGTCTGTACTGTTTACTGCACTTGATTACTGTTTTATGGTTTTGATACAAAGATTAAGACCAGCTAACTAAATTAGAATTTTGCAAGATATACGTGGTTTTCTCTAAACACAGTTGGGTATATACGCAGGTTTAATTAACAAAAGTACCGTATATCAATTTCTCTATGGAAACGAAAAAAATTTAAATTGCTAACACTGATTCACACCCCCCCCCCCCCTCTCAGTGTTATTTCCAATAATTGGTATCAGAGCAAGTCCTTCAGAACAAGCTTGATCGCTTGAAGGAAGATCTATCATCATGAGAAACTATGAAAAAGGGGCATCCATCAGGCCACCAATCTTTGATGGAGGTAACTTTGTCTATTGGAAGGTAAGAACCACAACCTATCTTCAATCTCTTGGTACATAAGTTTGGGATATCGTGGAAGGAGGATACACATTTCCATCAGCAACTCCTACAGATACGGCTAGTAAAAAGAAGTATGAAACAAATGCAAAGGTTGTCAATACTCTATTAGGGATTCTATCTCAATCAGAATTCGTCAAGATTATGCAGCTCAAAACTACCAAAGAAATATGGGACAAGATCATTCTAAGCTATGAAGGAGACGATCATGTAAAACGTGCAACACTACAATCTCTCAAAATTCAATATGAAACTCTCAGAATGCACAATGATTAAAGTTTGGCTAATTATTTCTTACGTATAGATGAGATTGTTAATCGCATGAAAAACTTGGGTGAAGAGATAAAAGAAGTTACTTTAGTTGAAAAGGTTTTAAGATCTTTGTCTTCTAAGTTTGAATCAAAATTTTCTGCCATAGAAGAAAAACAAAATCTTCAGAGTATCACCATGTCACAGCTACACAGAATCCTAACTACTTTCGAAATGGGAAAAGGGGGTCCATCATACAAGAGAGAAGCCGCATTCAAAGCTTCAAGAAAAGGAGAATACAATGAGTCAGGGCATACGTCAAAAGGAGAGGAAGAATCAAACTTTGTCAAGAACCTTCAATGGGGTTTTGGAAGATTCAGAGGTAAGCTACCTTTCAAATGCTTTGCTTGTGGAAGAGTTGGTCATTATGCAGCCAAATGTCCTCATAAAGATAAGCTTGAAAAAGGTAAGGAACCAGTTAAATGGAACAGAAAACAGAACGTAAGTAAGAAGAGTTATTATACACGTGAAGACAGTGATGGAATTTCAAATAGTGATTAAGATGAACATGGTAATGATTATAGACTTTTGATGGCTTTTGAACATGATGATTTCTTGTATGTTATAGATGAAGATGATCTCTATGAAGAAATTTCTAAACTTAAAATATGTTTAGAAGAAAAGAGTATGATCATAGATACTTTGACATTCCAACTTGCTGAAAGGGAAAAACACAATGAAAAGTTAGAATGTGAAATTGTGGGACTTAGAGAAGATATTGAGAAAACCAAAGCTCTTAATTTTAGATTTGCTAAAGGATCTAAAAATTTAGATGAGATTATCAAAGTGCAGCATTCTCCTCTAATCAAGATAGGTCTTGGATATACTGAAGAAGAATCTCAAGCACAGAAGCCATCCACCTCCAAAAGTTATCTTGATGCAGCAAGGAGAAGTGAACAAGTTGACAATCGTCAGCAAAGGCAAAAAGCTGATCACCAGGTAAATCAAGGTCAATCTACTTCAAGGATGAACAGAGATCACCAAGTAAATCGGGGTCAATCTACTTCAAGGATGAACAAAAGCTACAACCAACCATAAGTAAATCATTCTCAATTTTACTCAAGAATGAATGTCAATGGAAACCACAATCACCTGGTCGGTAGATTTGATAATCGCGAGAATTTCTTTAATGGCCAATGTTTTCCATGTCATAACTTTGGACACAAATTTGCTCAATGTGTTGCCTACAAGACCATCAGGACTCGAGAAGAACAAAATCAAAGGAGTGTGAATGGGATCATGAAGAGGAGCTACAATAACGTTTCTGCTCTTGAAAATGAAATAGAATGCTCTAGTTGTAACAACTTCGGTCATGAAGATTCTAAATGTAGGAGTAAGTTTTGGCAAACATCTCAGAAGGAGCAAGATCCATTGGATCCCAAAACATGGAGAAAGAAAGAACCACAACTAGAAAGATGTGGTATAGCCTTATATGCGGAAGGATAAGAGAATCAGTGGTACATCGACATTGGATGCTCGAAACATATGACAGGTGATAAAGAAAAACTTCAGTCATATAGTGCCTTAGAAAAGGAAAGGAAGGTCTCATTTGGAAATGACACCCCTGCACTCATAAAAGGTAAAGGTTATGTTCTTTTGAAAGAAAAAGTCAAAGCTGGAAATGTTATGTATGTTGATGGATTAAAGCATAATCTATTGAGTGTTAGCCAAATGTGTGATCAAAGAAATGAGGTAACATTTCAGTCACATGGATGTATTGTTCGTGAGCTTGATACAGGAGAAACAGTGATCAAAGGCATAAGAACTCCAAATAATTTATACATACTCAAGGGAGGACAAAAACAATGATATCTAAGCAAGAATGATGAACACTGGCTATGGCACAGAAGATTGCAACATCTAAGCTTCCCTCAGATAAGGTAAGCATGCAAATATTAGGTTGTTTGCGATCTTCCTGACATCAAAATTCCAGAAAATACAATATGAAAATCATTTCAGTTTGATAAGCAAACCAGAACACATTTCCCTGAGAAGGAAGGATCAGCTAGTAAGCCACTTGAACTTGTCCATACTGATTTATGTGGTCCATCAAGGAAAAAGTCACCTCGTAGAGAAGAAAACTTTATATTGTTCATTGATGACTTTTCCAGGATGTGTTGGATAGGACTTCTAAAGCATAAATATGAAGCTTTTGAAAAGTTTAAAGCTTTCAAAGCCTTGGTTGAAAATGAATTAGATCGCAGAATCAAATGCCTCAAGTCTGATCGAGGAGGGGAATTTACCTTGGATGAATTTTTTGACTTTTGTGAAGAACATGGAATAAGAAGGGAATTCTCTACTATAAGGACTCCTCAGCGAAATGGAGTAGTGGAAATGATGAACAGAATGATTCAACAGATGGCTCGTGCTATGCTTGATGAGTCTAGAACTCCTACAACCTTCTGGGGTGAAGCTGCATTTGCCGCCATTACTATTCTCAACAAAACAAACGTCCAGGTAAATAGCACTCAAACTCCTCGTGAACTTTGGTATGGTAAGACTCCTATGGTAGAATACTTCAAAGTTTTTGGAAGCAAATGTTACATCAAAAGGACTGATGAAAATCTTGGCAAGTTTGAACCTAGAGAAAATGAAGGCATTCTCCTTGGTTACTCTTCTCGAAGTAAAGGATATAAGTCTTACAATAAAAGACTTGGAAAAATTGTTGAAAGTATTGATGTGGTGGTTGATGAAGCAGGTGACAATCTGAAGCAAATAAAAACTGGAGATTTTAAAGATGAAGAGGACTATCCTTCAACTTCAAATCAGACTAATGATGAAGAAGAAACCTATGAGGCACCGGAAGAACGGATAAGGGTAGAATAAAATACTCCATCCAGGTATGTATAGAAGAATCATCCAGAGACTCAAATTTTGGGGCAGAAAGAGGCAGGTGTTCAAACAATAAGAACTATTACAGAAGCTTCAAGCTATCTAGCATTGCTCTCCTCCATCGAACCATGAAATGTAAGTGAAGCATGCAAAGATGAATGCTGGGTCAAGGCCATGAATGAAGAACTTGAGCAGATTGAAAAGAATAACACTTGGGAATTGTTCCTAGACCTAATGATAAGAATGTCATTGGGACCAAAATGGATATCAAAAAACAAGCTGAATGAAAATGGAGATGTTATTAGAAACAAGGCCAGACTTGTTTATAAAGGATATGCTCAACAAGAAGGTATAGACTTTGAAGAAAATTTAGCACCGGTTTCCAGACTTGAAGCCATAAGAATGTTCCTTGCTCTTTCTAGCTTTCAGAAGTTCAAAGTATATCAAATTGATGTGAAATCTGCCTTTCTAAATGGAGACTTAGAAGAAGAAGTGTATATTGAGCAACTAGATGGATTTATCCTTGGAAATGATTCAAAACTTGTATGTAGAATCAGAAAGGATCTCTATAGTCTTAAATAGGCTCCAAGGGCTTCGTATTATCGTCTGGACAAATACCTCCATCAACAAGGCTTTTCAAAAGGATCAACAGATAGTAATCTATATATAAAAATTGACAATGATAAACTGCTAATATTTGTTGTGTATGTTGATGATATCATCTTTGGTAGCAATGAAGAAGCCATGAGTCAAAACTTTGCCCTGGTGATGCAGAAAGAATTTGAAATGTCCGTCCTTGGTGAGCTCACATATTTTCTTGGTTTACAAAAACAACAAAACAAAGATGGTATCTTTCTATCACAAACCAAGTACCTCAAGCAGATCTTGAAGAAATATGGCATGGACGATTCAAAACATGTATGTACCCCTATGGTAACAAGATGTAGCCTCAACTCAAATGATGAATCAACAGCAGTACATCAACCAACCTATAAATCCATGATTGGTAGTCTACTCTATTTGACAGGTACCTGACTAGACATCAAGCATGCAGTGGGAATAGTTAGAAGATTCCAGGCAAATCCAAAAGAAGCACACCTTCAGGCAGTTAAAAGGATTCTCAAATATCTTCAAGGAACACAAAACTATGGCTTATGGTATCCTAGAGATACAGATCTCACACTTCATGCATATACAAATGTAGATTGGGCAGGAAGCATGGATGACAGAAAAAGCACTAATGGTGGTGCATTCCTTATAGGTTCTAGATTAGTATCTTGGTTCAGCAAGAAACAAAGTTCAATGCATTATCTACAGCTGAAGCAGAATATGTGGTTGTTGCATCTTGATGCACACAACTCCTTTGGATGATGCAAACACTGCAAGACATTCAAATCACTTGTACTCCACCCATCTCCATTCTATGTGATTATACAAGTGCAATCAACATTTCAAAGAATCCAGTCATGCATTCAAAGACCAAGCACATACCTATCAAATACAATTTTCTCTGGGAACAAGTGCTTAAACAAAAGGTCAAATTGGAGTATGTTCCCTCCAAGGAACAGGTTGCTGATATATTTACCAAACCACTACCCAGGGAGACATCTGAATACCTCAAACAGAAGATGGGAGTAGTTGATGAATCATCTTGTTGTTGACACTTATCGAGTTTAGAGAACAATGGTTGTATGCAAGTTTCATGAAGCACATCCGCATACATACGATGGTTTCTGTGGATATAGTCGCGTATATGTTGGTTTGAAGAATATCAATGGGCCAGACTCAGGATAAAAAGAGTCTGATATGGGTCTGACAGGGAGCATCTGGCATAGGTTCAGGGGGAGCATTTACTTCTAATAATGCATTGTTGGCATTATCTTAGAAGATCTTGGCACTACTTCAAAAAAAAAAATTGATTCAGGTGGAACAGATGCAAAGGAAGATCATGGTTGTTGGTCTGGATGGTGATTGACAAATGTTGTTGATGATAGTTTCTGATGACTATCATAGTCTTGTCTTAGATATTTAGTCTCTATGTCATGTATTTCTTCTATTATAAAGGTCATGTAACGACCTATTTTGGTTTCCCCACTATGCCTAGGACGGATGATGTAATGTTCTTGTCTTATCATGTGTAAACTTTCGGTGTATCCCCACTTGGTTGGGTGGATGAGTCGATATTGGTATATCCCCACTTGGTTGGGAGATGGATGTATGTATGAGACTTTGATGATAGGAAGGTCATTTATGATGTATAGAGTCATGTTCTTTCTTGTAGAACATCTTTTTGCAGACCTTGCCTATATTCAGGGGGAGCATGGACAGCACAACAGAGAAGAGATTTCAGCATGTACTCAGGGGCAGCATAACCCTTTTCCCTTGATGACAAAGGGGGAGAATGAATTTGAGTGACTTGGGGTTGCCATCAAGTCCAAAGGGGGAGATTGTTGGCATTATGACATAGGTTTGGCACTATGACACAGGTTTTGTCCTTGATGGCAACTCACTCAGATGATAGATCACAGTTTAGGCTCTTAGAATGAAGGAAAAAGAGATATACGCAAGTTCCACT
Organism: Pinus taeda; assembly: GCA_000404065.3. Lineage (NCBI taxonomy): Eukaryota > Viridiplantae > Streptophyta > Pinopsida > Pinales > Pinaceae > Pinus > Pinus taeda. The sequence continues at coordinate 32,057 of APFE031573120.1, forward strand.
TAACCAAATCGTGTATACACGCGGGATCACCGATCAAAAGGCGTGTATGCGTATGCACGCACTTTCATGCAAGGAAAAGCGCGTACATGTGGGAAAACTTGTTTTTAGTCCATGGTATTTAGTCTTTGGTATTTAGACCTATGGTTTTGGACCATGGTATCTCGTCTGAAGTGTTGAACCCAGGTATTGGGTCTCAAGTATTGGTTCTAAGTGGTTTTGGACCATGGTATTGAGTAAGGCCTAAGACTATAAAAGGGGGAGGAGATCATTAGGCAAGGGCACTCAAGGATTGAATATCTTATGAAGAGCAAGATCTAGAATACTGGTCATTAGGTTA
>APFE031573123.1:2472-58129 GCA_000404065.3 Pinus taeda
CCTGATGTATGCGATGGTCTATACTAGACCAGACATTGCACATGTAGTGGGAGTATTGAGCAGGTTTATGTCAAAACTAGGGAAGGAGCACTGGACAGCAGTGAAGTGGGTTTTCAGGTATTTGCTTGGCACTAGTGATTATGGTTGTGCTACCAAGGAAGACCAGGATTGGACAAAGTGTTGGATATCCGCGGCTTTATTGATGAAAAATGGGTTGGAGATTTGGATCAGAGAATATCTATAAGTGGGCATGTGTTTAACCTATTTGGAGGAGCGGTCAGTTGGATGAGTAAGAAATAATCTGTAGTGGCGCTATCAACTATAGAGGCAGAATATATGGCAGCCACTCATGCAAGCAAGGAAGCAATTTGGTTGCAAAGATTATGTTCAAGTATTGGGTTAGTACAAGGAGCTATAAGGATAGACTGTGACAACGAAAGTGCCATTTTATTGGCAAAGAACCCTGCTTATCATTCAAAAACAAAGCACATTGATGTTCAATATCACTTTGTGAGGGATATGATAGAAGAAAAAAAGGTGTTGTTGGTAAAGGTTGACACTTTGAAGAATATTGCAGATGCATTGACGAAATATGTGAGCTTTGAGAAGTTATCCTCGTGTAGAGAAACAATGGGCATTTCCAGGGCTGGAAAAATGACTAAACTCTCTTGTGGTCCCCCTATGGAAAGAAGAAAACAAGTGAGAGAATGTTGGGTTGTGTAATATTCTTTCCACGACTAACCTACGTAGTGAACCAGGTGGTTAGAGGGGGGCTAGAGCCCCCCTTCGTTGCGCCGATTATGCAGTGGGGGGGTCACAGGGGGGGTGGTAGCCCCCCCTATCCAGGGTGTTTAAAGGGGGCAAGTAGCCCCCCTCTATAGGTCTAGGGCAGTGCCCCGAGAAAAAAAAATTTAGGACCCTATATTAGGTTGGATGGACCTACCTATGGTTTTTCGATCCATGGTTTTGGATGTGATGGTTTTCGGTCCATGGTATTGGATGATTTGGCATGTATAATATGTATTGTATCATTGAAAGGAATATAATGAAAAATCAAGCTGGTAGTCCTAGTTTTGGGATCCAGGGGAAAATCTCTGTGTATATGTGTTTTATATGTTATGCTCTCACATTGTTTATTTTCTATGTTTTAGAATTCGTATGTAGGTAATTTCTGTATGGGGTTAAAACCTACAATTTCCTCTGCTTCCTGCTCTTGTAAAGGCATTTATTGGCCCTCGCCCTTCTTTGCGGATGCTTCCTGTGTTGTTGTTGCTACTACGGCCTTTTCCTCCTTGGATTCTTTCTGTGTCACTTCCCACGCTTCTGCTACTGCTATTTCCTTTCGTCGTTTCTTGGCCAACTGTGTGATGTGTAGCTTGGCATTGTCTTTCTTCTTCTATGCTGCCAACCTCTCAAGTTCCGCAATGTTCGGGGTGTGCCATTTTGGCAACCATGCCTCCAAGACATTAAAAATGGTGTCGTCAGTGGCTACAAAGGGTAGATTTTTCCACTACTTTGTTGGATCCTTTCGCGCCCTGATGTATATATTATGCATGTCTCCCTTAAATTTTGTAAAACTCTGTAGACTGTTGTACATCGTGGGCGACAAGAATGGCTTCTGGTTGATCTAAACTCAGATATTCATATCCATGAGCACCTAGAAGATCTTACTGTCATGTATTCTTTTCGCATCCTTTGTGGCCCCGAGTGAAGCGTACTTCGCGGCCTCTGGTAATTCTTTGTCAATGATGGGGAATTGACTGTTCTCCGACAATTCGCCTACTACAGGCACTATGGACAACAAGAGCCATGCATAGTGGAAGGTTTTACCCTACTCCTAAGCTTCGTCACAATTCTGTAAGAACTCCATGCATAGGAATTCAGAACAGTTAAATTGGACCCCCTCTACACACTACTCAGCTAGTGCGATCACTGGCATAGGTACCTCGTTTGTATGACACTTCCGCATAAATTTTCCTACCAGGATTTGGGTTGCTACGAATACTACTTTATCCTTGATGTTGGAGATGGCAGAGCCCCTCTTCTTCTTCTTCAGCTTGTACATTGTCTTCATGGCCTCCGTGAGGGCCAAATCACTACCCTTCTCTTCCGATATCGTCACACGGTCCTTTCCTTTGTATTGCAATTGAGAAATGTGTTGAATCATGTTTTCTATGATGGGGATGAGCTTCTCCAGCCATAGATACCCATCATAAACTAGGCATAGTAGCTGCTTGATGATGAAAATGGCTATTGGGGCGTGATGGAAATGCGACACCCATAGTAGGTTCAACAGCCTAGTGTTTTCCACTCCACGTAGCCACTTCCATGGTTCTAACGTTGTGATCACCCCCATGATGTTTTGCTTCATGAGGTTCCTAGTCTCAAGGTGAGGGAACTTCTCGCGGTTAGTGAGGTCTCAATATTCAAACTTAATGGTTGGAATGCCACTCAGCTGCGTGCCTTCAAACATAATGTCGTCTAGGAGGAGTGGGGTCTAGACCGAACTCTTGGTCTCATCCAGATCCTTGGGCATTTTCGCCTTCCCTTTGTGTGGAGGAACGTAGGTAGGCAGTTTTGTGACAAAGTGCGTGGGTGGAATATCCACCTCCATGCCTCCGTCTTCTTTCTCTGTGATGATGAGGGCCTGCAAATCTTCTTCTTTCTCATTTGTTTCTATCATGACAACTTTCCCCTTCTCCTCGATCGATAGTTTGTTGCACAGCGTATTCCTCAGGGACACACACATGGGAGCCATTATTTGTTTATCCTTCTTGGGTCTTGCCATACGTGGTGATTTCAAGATCTCTGCCACAATCTCGGCACCTTTTGGAACATCCTCCACAGTTCGGGACTACACGGCCTCATCGTCAGTCACCTCTTCTATCCCCAGACCATTCTTAGTTGTTGTCCTTGTATTTGTGCTGCAATCGATCACTCGTGAATTCAAAGGCTTAATCAACACTCGGCTCACAACACTCACAGCTCTGTTCAACTACTCAATTCGCAAATTACCAAGTGTTGTTTGCTAGACAACCCTTTGTATTTTATAGTGCCTTTTGAATTCGAATTCGACCATTCCCCACAATTCCAGTTCATTAATGCTTTCTCGGCAGCACATTTTCCCAAATATTTTTCATAAATCATGTCTTAAATGTCTGCCTCCTACTCCATTTGGCCTCAAGTCAATCATCCCATCGTGAATAGTGACTTCAATGGTCACTTCCTAGCCAATCCGTGCAGCAACGCAGTCCCCCGAGTGCGGTCACGGACCTTGTGACTCTCTCCTTCTATGCACATTTCTAATATCACGTAGCTCCTGGGTAGAATAGTTTATAGTCCCACTCTCCCTTTCAACTACCTGGAGTGCTAAGACTGTCCTTCCCTTGGCTAGTCAGGTGGTCGCACCACCAGTGTAGAGCTTCATCCTGTCCTTCATTAGGGTTCTTAGAGAATCCCTACCTTCTATTGTTGTGTTCGGCATCATGCACTTCACCATTTGCAGTGCATTACCCTGGTCACTACACTTGGTGATATGTGGTCCAAGCCAAGGCATCAAACTAGCGAATTCACAGTGATAGTTCTCAAACTTGTCAATATTATTATATGCACCTTGCCTTACCATCCTAGTTTTTTCAACGAAAATCTCTTCCTTTATCTTGTCTTCTAGCTTCTTGACCTCTGCATCCATCAAAGCACTTTCCTCTCTTAATCGTACCCTTTATTTTCCCATTTTGTGGATTCTAAGGTTTCTCTATTGGATTTCTTCCTCAAGTCTCATGTGTTCTGTCTCTTGCGGCTGTGTGATTCCTTGTTTCTGGGCTTCGCAAACCATCATATCTATGGGTGCAGCCATGCACGGAGTAGGCTTTGCATGCTCCATAGGGATTACAACATCTACTTCATACTTTAGTGTGGGAAGTGCTCGTGTGGTTAGGGTTTTGCACATGGTCCTATACGCCCATAGAATCGCTAGTACGCAAAGGTCCCAGTCAGTTCGCTTCTCATGGTGGACCGCATTCAGCGCTTCGCGTAATTTTTCAAAGGCCTCGATACAGATAATCTTCAGCACACTTGGGCTTACCATAATTCATCGTTCGCACCATTGTCTTGCCCTCTCCTGCTTGTTGGTCATATTTCCTATCATGAGGAAAGTGTGCATTCATGCAAGTTGCACACCACACGCCTGTACCCATTTGGAGAGGTGGGCACATAGGCTATTTTGTTCGATATACCTAGCTTTCATCTGCATCTGAGGCTTTCCAAACTATATGAGAATCATTCTTCTACATTTACACCAGTCTGAAAAACTTCTTCGATGTGTACCCCACCATTTTACAGGTGTTGCACATAATGCCCATTTTAGACTGGCGAAACACTATTGTTCTGGCACTTCCCTGTCAAATGTGTTCAGGAAATCATCCACCATGTTCAACCTGTCACACATATGTAGATCTCTTACCTCTGTTTCCACGCAATGTAGTGACCTTATCATCATGTTGCAATTGAGCGTAGTTACCTCGTGTAACCAGTTCTGCCATCGTTTTATCTCTTCATCCAAATCTGAAGTGCAGGAGCTTTCGTGCTCCAATGAGATCCTGCCATCTATTGTTGGATTTACCCAGTCCTATGCCCATGCATTTATCTTGTAAATATAGTCTAGATTGTCATCGCTATCATATTCGTGCACTAGCTCTGTGTAGCATAATCCTTTTGTAGGGTCTAAAGCTACCACTATGCACAATGACTTTTTATCAAAATTCATTTTATGCTTCTTTAGATTTATCACTCCGTTCATTGTGTTGCTTATGTTTCATGGTTTATTATATTATTGTTGCATCTGGTTACTATTTATCTAATGGTTAATAAAATACTAATGCATTGGCTGAAGACAAACATATGATGGGTTAACTAAATTATAAGTTCACTAGACATATGCTAGTTTCCTTAATAACGGTCGCGTGCACATGCAAGTTCGATTCAGTAAAGTCACATATAGAAATATGAATATGAAATTTGAAAATTAATTTATTTGTAAACACTTATTTCCCCCCCTCTCAGTATGTATATGTTTCTTTGTGCCAGATGTAGTTAATATGATCTATTTGCCAAGGATCCCAGGAATATCCTTGAGGGTATTCTAGCCACAAACACCGGTGCATTAATACCTATAGCAAGGTGGAAGGATGATAACACTTCCAGGTGTCCGAACAATTCTTGCATTGGCTAGAAATGTAATTTCTGTAAGCATGTTGGATGATGCAAGTCTAAAAATAGTGTTCCTTTAGTGCCTTAGCCTACTGCATCCTCACAAGCCTCCAAATGAGGACCACTATCTGCACGGTTCCTTAGACACTATCATATTGTTGTTGGAGTTTGCATGCTTTTGTCTCTAATCACTGGATGTTGGGGTCCTCCTACAGAGTTGTGAGGACCTCAAGTGATTCTTCCAACAGACTGGTGTAGTTTTGCACTACACCTCCAATTTCATCCAATCCCACTATGATAGCACTAGAGCGTTGTTCTCTGACTTCCATGGGAGTGGATGGTTGTGTCTTTAACCACATCTTAGCGATCTGAAGATTTAGCTCTATCTAAAGCTTTGTCATTTCTTCCTTGACCTCGTGGACTCCTACTGATAGCTTGTGGATCCACACCTCCATTGGTAGATCTACTGGGATGGCTAGCTCCAGGACACTCTGGCAAGCATCGCCTACCACCTGCACCAATTGTTGATTTTATGACACTAATTCGTCATGCTGCAGGCTGAGTTGTTCCATGTTTATCTTTTGCTTGCCGAGGACTTGGAGCACGCGGCTCTCCCTAGCATGCAACTCTACCATTATCCCATCCTGCAACAGATATAGTGTCTGGCATGGGAGGGTAGCTAGGCTAACACCGAGACCTTTCATCATGCTCACCAAAAACCTATTGACCTCATTTGATGTTACTACCACCCCTTCCAAAAACACTATCATGTTCATCGTCATTGCGTGCAACATCTACTCGGCTGTTGAGGATCCTACTATGAGGTTGGTTGAAAGGGTACCAACCTGAGGGGGGTGCACCTATAGTTCCTGTAACTACACTCAGAGAGCCCATAACACAATCTGGTTCTCCAGCATTAAATCCTGAAGAGCCTCATTTGTGACATTGCGCACTATCTTGTCGATGTCATGCATACCACCCTCGGTTAAGGTTATCGAGTCAATGGCCAATTTCGAGGCTTTGACCTTCATCCTTGGTCTTGCTCGCTCTACCAGGTGTTGGCACTTCAACTGTGTAGACGTCGTCAATGGGTCCACGCCTCCTTTTTTTCGGTTTCCTCTCCTTCCTGCTCTTGCGAAGGTGTTTCTTGACCCTCGCCCTTCTTCGTGGCTGCTTCCTATGCTACTACTATTGTTGTAGCTTTTTCCTTCTCAGCTTCTTTCTGTGACACTTCCCATGCTTCGGCTATTGTTGTTTCCTTTCATCATTTTTTGGCCAACTGTGTAATGCGCAGCTTAGCATTGTCTTCTTTTATGCTTCCAATCTCTCAAGTTCTGCAATGTTCAGGGCATGCCATTCTGGTGACCATGACTCCAAGACATTAAAAATGGCATCGTGAGTGGCTACGAAGGGTAGCTTTGTCCACTGCTTCATTGGATCCTTTCATACCCTGATGTATATATTATGCATGTCTGCCTTAAACTCCACAAACCTCTATAGACTATTGTACAATGTGGTTGATAAGCATGGCTTTTAGTTGATCCACATTCAGATGTTCATCTCCATGAGCACCTAGAAGATATTGTTGTCACGTATCCTTTTTGCATCCTTCATGGCCCAGAGCGAAGTGTACTTCATACCCTTTGGTAATTCTTTGTCAATGATGGGTAATTGACTCTCCTCCGGCAATTCCCCTACTATGAGCACTATGGAAAGCAATAGCCATGCATAGTGGAAGGTTTTACCCAACTCTTGGGCTTCGCAACAATTCTGTAAGAACTCCATGTAGACGATTTCAGACCAGTTAGGCTGGACCCCCTTTGTTCACTTCTCGGCCAGTGCGATCACTGGCACAGATACCTCATCTACACGGCGCTTCTGCATAACTTAGCCTACTAGGATTTTGGTTGCGATGCGTACTACTTTATCCTTGATGTTGGAAATGGAATAACCCCTCTTCTTCTTCTCCAGCTTGTACTTTGTCTTCATGGCTTCTGCGAGGGCCAAATCACTGCCCTTCCCTTCCCATATGGTGGCGAGGTCCTTTCCTTTATATGGCAGCTAGGAAATGCGATGAATTAGGTTTGCTGTGATGGGGATGGGCTCCTCCAGCCATAGATACCCATCATGCACTAGGCAGAGCAGCTGCCTGATGATGAAAATGGCTATTGGGGCACATTGGAAATGTGGCACCCATAGTAGGTTCAGCAGCGCTGCCTTTTCCACTTTGCATAGACACTTCTGTGGTTCTAACATTGTCACCACTCTGTGGTGTTCCGCTTCATTAGGTTCCTGGTCTCATGGTGAGGGAACTTCTCGCTGTCTGTGAGGTACCAATTTTCAAACTTCATGGTTGGCACGCGGCCCAGGTGCGTACCTTCAAACATAATGCCATTTGGGATGAGTGGGGTCTAGAGTGAACGCTTGGTCTCATCTAGGTCCTTGGGCACTTTGTCCTTCCCTTTTCACAGGGGGACATAGGCAAGTAGTTTTGTTGCAGAGTGTGTGGGTGGAATATCCACCTCCATGCCTTCGTCTTCTTCCTCTACGATGATGAGGGTCTATGAAAATTCTTCTTCCTCATATGTTTCTATCATGATAGCTTTCCTCTTATCCTCCATCGATAGTTTGCTACATAGTGTATTCCTCAGGGGCACACGCACGGGGGCCATTTCTTGTTTATCCTTCTTGGGTCTTGGCATACACAGTGATTTCAAGATCTCTGCCACAATCTTGAAACCTTCTGGAACATCCTCCATAGTTGGGGCCTACCTGGCCTCACTATCGGTGACCTCTTCTATCCCTAGACCATCCTTAGATGGTGTCATCATATCTGTGGTGCAATCAATCACTCACGAATTTAGAGGCTTAATCAACACTTCGCTCAGAACACTTAGGGCTCTGTTTAATTCGCAAATGACTAAGTACTTTTTGCCAAGTAGCCCTTTCATTTTATAGCACCTTTTCATGTCGATCATCCCATCATGAACAGTGACTTCAACGGTCACTTTCTGGTCAATCCACACAATAGCGCAGTCCCCTGAGCATGGTCATGAACCTTGTGACTCTCTGCTTTTGTGTGCATCTCCAATATCGTGTAGCTCCTAGGAAAAATAGTTTATAATCCCACGATCCCTTTCAACTGCCTGGAGTGCTAAGACTGTCCTTCACTTGGCTAGTCAGGTAGTCACACCACCTGTGTAGAGCTTCATCCTATCCTCCATCAGGGTTCTTTGAGAATCCTGACCTTTTATTGTTGTGGTCGACATCATGCACTTCACCATTTGCAATGCACTACCCTGGTCACTATTCTTGGAGATATGCAGTCCAAGCCAAGGCATTAGAGTAACCAATTCATGACTATAGTTCTCAAACTTGTCAAAATGATTGTACAAACCTTGCTTTACCATCCTAGTTTTTTCGGCAAGAAACTCTTCCCTTATCTCTTCTTACAGCTTCTTGACCTCTACATCCATCAAAGTGCTTTTCTCTCTTAATCGTACCCTTTCTTTTTCTAGTTCGAGGAGTCTAAGGTTTCCATGTTGGATTTCTTCCTCAAGTCTCATGTGTTGTGTCTCTTGCAGTTGTGTGATTCCTTCTTTCCAAGCTTCATGAACCATCGTATCTATGAGTGCTACCATGCATAGACTAGGCTTTGTATGCTCCATAGGGATTACAACATCTGCTTCATACTTCAGCATCGGAAGTGCTCGCATAGTCAGGGTTTTGCACATGGTCCTATAAGCCCATAGAACTATTGGTACGCATAGGTCCTTTAGTTCACTTCTCATGGTGGACCGCGTTCAACACTCCACGTATTTTGTGAAAGGCTTTGACACAACTAATCTTCAGTGGACTTGGGATTACCATAATTCATTGTTTGCGCCATCGTCCTACCCTCTCCTACTTGTTGGTCGTATTTCCTATCATGAGGACAATGTGCATTCGTGCAGGTTGCACACCATATGCTTGTACCCGTTTGGATAAGTGGGCATGCAAGCTATTTCATTCGTCATACCCAACTTTCATCCACATCTGAGGCTTTCAAAGCTATATGAGCATCATTATTTTGCATTCATGCCAGTCTGCAAAACTTCTTTGATGTGCACCCAACCATTTTTAGGGTGTTGTGCACAGTGCCCATTCAGAGCTTCGAAACACTGTTGTTCTGACACTTCTCTCTCAAACTTCCAAATCATCTACAACATTTAACCCGTCATACATAAACATATCTCTTACCTCTATTGCCACACATTACAGTGACCTTATCATCATATTGCAATTGAGTGTGGTTACCTCGTGTAACCGGTTTTGCCATTGTTCTATCTCTTTGTCTGAATCTAAAGTGCAGGAGCTTTCATGCTCCCACGAGATCCTACCATCTGTTATCACTCAGGTTGTCCCTAGGCTCCTATTTAGGGATACGACCAAGGTAACCACAAACCAATCTTTGGATTGCAGGTTCTATCCCACCTGTAATCAGAGAGGGCTCTCTCTTAGTGATTCAACTTTATTGATGATTTTAGGCTAGCTTTTAGCTCAGGGGTTTTTGTTTGTATCTTGATGGAAGGTAGAAATCTCAAGAAAAGAGGCAAGGTAAGGTGTGATAAGTTTCAAACCATTGGGCATGGAGTCATGGACTAAGGCTTGCTATTGCGTCTTCTTGGTCATAAGAAGATTAGGGAGCGAGATAGCCACACATGATACAATTATCAATCTACTGAAGGGATGGAATGAAAATCAGAGATGAAAGGCAAAGGAGAATCATTTCATCATACTAAAAAAGAGGAGAAGTGAATGAATGGTTATCTAGGAGCAGCTAAGAATTCCTAAACTATCATTCATATGTGAAAGAAACAGCGTAAACAAGATCATTTAAGTATACATGCTCATAACTATTTCTGATGAAAACATGAAAAAATGCAGAAATTTAGCTTACGGTGTAGTTAAACAAATCCTAAGCTATTCTTCTTTTCTCCAACTTAGATGGTGGAACGGTGGTAAAAACATGAAAATTGACAGGGTTGAGAAACACTTATTGAATCATGTAGAAGCACAGGAATTTTGTAATCACTCCTTGTCCAATTAAACGCATCAAACAGTTTCAAAATCCATGCTTTCAACAGTCTTTGATTATAGAAAGTATGACAGTTACAGTGTGGGTCTCTGCTTGAAGAAAATGTTGAGAAGAATATTAAGCAATGTCTTCGACTCACTAACCAACCAACCAACCCCCTACTCCATCTTTCAGGGTGGTATATATAAGCAAAATATCATAAAGTCATTTATTACAATTGACCTAAACAGGTCTGCTGAAAAGCTTTTCTAAAACCTAAGTTTTGGTGGAATTAAATGCAGGTAAGTCCTTTGGGCTGCGCTAGAGGCAGCTGAATCAGAAAAGACTGCAATGTGGCCCTTGGAGGCTTGATGCGGTACTGCTGCAGTAACTATGCTTCGGGATCTATAGTTCTGTTCCAGTGTGAGTTAAATGTGCAATAATTATGATTTGAGGGTTTTTGAGTGGCTTCACCCTCTTTCTTTAACTTTGCTGGAAGGTATTAAATGTTCTCTTGCTTTGGGCCACTACTTAAGATTTTCGTTGGTACTCTTTGCCGCTACATTGATGACTTCCACTGCCTGCTGATACTCTTTGACATGCTTGTTCCTTGATGATTTGATTTGATACACTTTAATCTCTGTCATTGGTCCTTTGCTGTCTTTAAACCAGATTAATTTGGCACAATTGGGTGATTTCGGGATTTTTCGGCGCAAAACGGGCCAAGGAATCAAAAGATTCCCCAAAATGGCCTATTTCCCGTAGCGATGCACGATTAGGGCTTTGCGCTAATCGCGCATCGAAAACTGCCTCTGTTTCTTGTTCTGGAGCTCCGAAGTGCGATTTTTCTTCCTGCGCGAATTTTCGTTTTCTTGGCTGCTGACGTCAGTGGTGGGTCCTGGTACATATGTGACATGGTGGGGTGCTCATACTTGAAGGCGATGCGATGGACTTCTTCCAATGTGATCGCAAAATCACATCGGTGGGGAACGGGAAGGTAATTTATTTGGACATGCGACGCTTGCGACTGCCGATCGCCGATATCGCGTTGGGTAACGACGGATGGGGCATCACTTATATGGTGAGAATATTGCGATCTTGCGATGCGAGCTGGCTTTCTAGGGTCTGCGGATTGTTAAGGAAGATGGCAAGGGGTTTATTGCGGTCGGAAGGAGTGAGTAAGTTGGTCAGAAAGGCCTTTGAGGCTTCGGAAGGGGTCCGATAACCTAAAAAGGGGAGTTTATACTCTGGAAGGAGTCCATTGTATTTAGAATATGGTTTGAAGGGGCAGCGTGAGGGTTCTTGCTAAGTTTCAGGTAAACTGAGCAATTCCCAGGGGTACTTATGGTTATTTTTCAACCAGGGGGAGGGATATTTACATAGGGGATGATTATTTACATAGTTTTAGTAGGGGGATGGGAACATATAGGGAGTTAAATAATAATGTCAGTAGTTAATATGGAGATGGTAAGAAAGCGCTAAGTTTGGGAGATCTTAGGCTGTTATGAGGGGATAGAACCTTTTAGAGAGAGTCTGGAATATCTTTGAGTAAATCAAATCTTCACCCAAGCTAATGATATGAAAATGATGGAACTTAAAAGGTATCAAGCAGATCTTGACCTCTTTTTGAGGAAATTAGTTAATGATTGGGGGAGATGGAGAAAGGAAGTTAGTTATACCTGTTTTTGAGCTCCTCGCATAGAACTGCCTGGTAATTTTGTCCTAAGTAAAGATTACACCTGGAAACCTAGAACTGATCAGCAATCAAGATTCAACAACCTCAAAACTACCTACCCAGCCTACTTACCTAACATTTTTTCTTCTGTTGGTTTGGGTGCACTTAGACTTGCAAACCCATCATTTCAATTTTTCTTTTTTATGCTTTCCTATCTACATACTACCCTTATTTCATCCGAGGACCCAGATTAAGATGTTGGGCTCCTTTGATTCTCTACCTATCTAAGAATCTACCAAGAATAAGCTGTTTGGACAGATTTTCATTCTCTATATTCTAAAACAGGAAATTTAAACCTAGGGAGACCAAGATTAAGCTGTTTGGACCTCCCTTTAACCGAAAATTGGCGACACCGAAATAACTTCTCAAAATTTGGAAGGCAGTTAAATGAACTCTGAGTAGCCTTCTTCGCTTGGAGACTGTTAAGGAAATATGGAGCATTGCAGCATGCAAAGTATGACATATTTGGCCTGTAAAAATGTCAATCATGAAATATGATTAACCTGCTGCAGTAGGAGGCTAACACCATCCATGGTTGGATTTAGTCCTACTCCCACGCGATTACCTTTTAAATATAGTCTAGATTGTTGTCGTTATCGTAGTCGTGCACCGGCTCTATGTAGTGTGATCCTTCTCTAAGGTCTAAAGGTACCACTACGTGCAGTGACTTTTTCTCAATAATCATTTTGCGCTTCTTTAGATTTATCACTCCATTCATGTCAGTGGCCAAATCTATTCCTAGTAGCATGGGATAGGGATTGTTGTCATCAATAATCTATATTACTTCGAAATCTAAAACCATGCTCGCACCTTCGATATCCACCGTGATTCCTTGCAATCTTCCCATGGGTAGGATATTTTGCTAGTTCTCCATATTTAGTTGAATAGGAGACCATTGTAGTGCAGGCTTGCCCATGCACTCCCATGTTTGCTTTGGTATGAATTTCATGTCTAATCCTAGATCCAAAATCACTTGATCCATTTCATATTCCCCGATTTGCACAGTCAATCTCATCTCCCTTCCTATTCATGTTGTGTGCTTCCCGAGCTTCTGGATTACACACAGTTCCCCTGGTCCAGCACATTTAGTGATGAGTTCTTATAGCCCCTTTACCACTTCGTTGTTATGTAGCAGCTTCATGCATGTCTCTCGAAAGGTAATGAGCATTGATGGGTCCATCTCTGGTTCTAGTTTGTCTTTACTACCTGAAGTGGAGGCCTCTGTGAATCTCTTCTTAGCTTCCATGAATGTCTCCTTTGCACGCCCAAAATTGAACTCTGGTTCCTTTGTCGAAGCCCTTGCGAACCTAGACATTCTCTTGAGGCTACTTTCCCTTGTCATCTTCTATCATGATACTGCTTCAAAGAATGATTTTTACATTCGAGTCGTCCTCACATGGCTCATACCTCATCATTTGCAGAATCTGAGTCAGGGGAGGCTAGAGTGTTCCTTTATTGCACAACCTCGCTATCAGTGTGGGGCAGTCCTTCATCTCATAATCAAACTGGGTACAACATAAACACGATGCTCTTGTCAGATTTGTATAATCGTGGGCATAATACGTTGGCCCTCCACAATTGTAACAAATCAGTTGTCCGCGACCCCTTCTTGGCCCCATCCCACCTCGACCTCGTCCACGCCCTTGAAATCCAATGCACGCTATCCCTACATTTTGATCGAGGGCTTGTGTTTTGGTTTGAACTCTATAGGTAGGAGTCCAATCCATCATTAGTTCATAACTTCACAAGTGTGCTCATCATGGCCTACTGATCTATAGAAATTACAGAACAATTGCTGGGAACTTTGTGTATACTTCTATAATAGATGGCAATTATCTATAGCATACTTCCTTCCTATCTAATAAATTGTGCACCATAATGCATGCGCCGCTTGGTCCTACTTGTGCTTCTGGTCTTAATGGAATTGGTCCTCCTCCCGCCAGGTAGTTCACGAAGACTAGACAATGGTCCTTGTCATGTCCCTGGGATTTGCACTTCACCCACCATACCTCCCCACGCACTTTTGGCAAAACCGTCCTATCTTGTTTCAAACTCTGCATCTCAAGGCACAAGTTATTCAACTACATGTGGATATGTTAGACTCCCAGATTAGGATCTTGTATCACAATCTAGTGCAGTCTCATTGTGATCTCCAATGCCTTAACCTTAGTGGATAATTTCTGCTATGACAACATTGTCCTTAGATGTGACATTAGCGACGGTACAAACCATGCGTGGTGTTGCACATCCATCAAGGTCATGTTGGCTTCCTGAATCATACCCTTCAGTCTTTTATCTAGCTCCCAATGGTTCTCACCTAAAAGCATCGCGATTTCCTTAAATCCAATAATCAACTATGTCTCTGAGTTTAGCTTGCTAAATTCCCTATTTAGCGTAGCTTGGATATCCACGATCCCAGTGTTTGGATTGTCATTGGAATCATTAATGTACCATTTCAATGCATAATCCTACAACGTGCTTACGAGCATTGCCTTCTTTATATTGTCTTGTGTGACCCCTTGTACTTCCCATACAACCTTTACCAAGAACCAAAATTGGTCTGGATCTTCATTCACTACTCCTTTGAACACCGCAAATTTTATTGCGCTTGCCATATTGAACTGTGGTGGTGGTGGAGATGGTGTGGGTGAAGATGGGGGTGAAGATGGTGAAATTGGTGGTGGTGTAGGTGGGGGTGGGATGCGCAAAATTTTCTGCCCTATTAGACTGATCACACTTCTTGGTGAAAATTTTGCAAGCTCCTCCTCACTCTTCTGCAGAGGTGAAATCAGGGGACTAGTCTCTAATTCTTTGCTACCTTCATTTATGTAGATCATCCCACTTCGCGTAGCCCCAAACATCAATTTATTTGCATAACCGGCTTTTCACACAGTAGCACCTTAATCCAAGTGTTCAAATATTTAATGTACTTACCTCGCGATCCTTTGAGGAAGCGTCATTCTGCCTTGTTGTAGCTAATTGAAGTATCTACCACGAAATCAGTGATAAACCCTCGTACAATTCGATTGAGCCAATGGTCCATAGTGCATGTGATCTTATCTTTTGATGCTTTTAGTTTGCACACCAACTCTAGAGTCCACACAATAGATTTTTCGAGCCTACATCTTCCCTAATTGTTTACTAGCTTCACGATCCACTCATACAACTCAGAGGGGAAGGATGTAAAGAAAATTTCGTGGAATTCCATAAATAAGTAGTGCTCTAACCACTCTTCCTTTGATACTAGCGGATTCTTGCTTTTGTGTGTTGTGAACTTACGAATCTTTATGTCCAGCCACTCTTCAATTTCTTTCTTTGTCGGATTCCAGTGACACGACATCAGACATCTCTTATGCAGATCTCGGTCTTAGCAACAAAACCATTTGTTGGCTTATTGGGGCCTGACCCAGGTTCAGAGTTAAGTTAGCCAAAACAATCTCGATACTACTGGCCCTTTCGACAATAGTCCATGGAGCGCGGACTAAGGTCTCACTTGAAGTAGTATGGGAGGGTGTTAGAACCAGGTTTCTGCACCCTACAGATGTCTAATGAGTTCAAGCGTTTCACAATTTGATCATGTGCGCAGGTTGTTTCACGCACTTTCCCGTGCCTCGGATCCCAGCATACTGCCTTCGTGCAACCTTACCGAGGGGCTGAATGCCGCTCTCGATGTTATTACCCAAGATCATACTGGTATTCCGCTGTTAGTTGATTATTTTGGTGTTTTTTAGATATACTTAACGATATAAATCATTCATACAAGTGCACACAGTAAACAGTTTATTTGCAAAGTATAGTAAACATATATTAACCCAAGTACAGATACATAAGATTATGATATAACTTCTCTTCATTAATTCCTTCTTTGGTTACATACTTGACTCCGCCCTGTGCACTCAGCTGCAGGGGTCTGCGCACTCAGCTACAGACTACTAGGCCTCTGCGCACTCAGCTACAAAGCATTGTCATACTCTACGACCCAAAACACACTTTGAACTATGACTCAATCACTTAGACTTATCATAATCATCCTCTATTCTATTTTCTACTATCTACTTAGAGCCTCATTCTATTTATACAATCCCATGGTCTACGGACCATGGGTAGGTCTATCCAGCTGACATTACATTACAAAACTAGGGTGTGTTATAGACATTTTTGGGCACTGCAACCCCAATCATAAATTTCCATAAACTGAGGGCTCCTAAGTCCCTAAAAGTGGTGCTTCACTACCTAAAGGAACAAGGTCAGCTGATTACATCATCTCCTAGAAGTTCTCCACTAAAAAATGCTTAGAAATGGTCAAAACTGTACCATACTGAATACCCAGTGAAGAGGGTGTGATGCATATCACCTTTCCAGTGTAAAGGGTGTGATGCATACTGGATGGACCCTTTGTAGGGTGCGATGGGTGAGAATGGACAAATGGCAGAGACAGTTTGCGACGTGGAAGATCATAGAATCTTCAAGAAGCGTCCCCTCTAACACTTGCCTCTCTGTTTTCGACCAGGTATGAGTAAGAGATCACCAGTATCCAAGTGGAATAAAGAACTATCAGAGAGAGGACACTAATCAAAACCCCAGAAGATGACTCACCCCCTACAATCATCTATATATGGATCCCTCATCACAGAGATCCAGAGGCTGGAATCTTGTATCTTGTAGAGAAGTGCTGTCGGTTTTCTGGTGAAACTTCATAGTGTTGGGTGATCTAAGCTTTACACGAGGTGAAGAAGGGCTTTCTTGCTGGAGGATGATGCTAGGTCAGAACTATTGGCTGTAATCCTCTTGCTATTCTTGATATTAATAAGGCTATTCAAGTTTTCCTCCACACTCTTGTATGTTTGATTGTATATGAATTTGTGTGGTTAATACATATCTGGTCCTGTGTTATTTATGAATATAGATCTCTGTCCTTTGATAGTATTATGCTGCTTTGATTCCACAGGTGCTCTTTGAAGCTGGGCAGACGAAGAAGAAGTGGCAAAGATCTATTAGGAAGGAGAGGAATCAAGCAAGGAACCAAGCGCAGGACTAAGGTTGGTGTCCTTTGTTCCACTCTTATCTATTTTTCATAAGGGAAAGTGAAAGTAGTGTTTAGTTGTTTGTTTCTAAGATAGCTACCAGTCTTAGTGGGAATAGCAGCTCCGAGTGGAAACTATTCCTGGTAACAAAATGGCGACTCCACTGGGGAGAGAATATATTTTTTGTTAGTCTATCTTTGTTTGTTTTATAAACTTACAGGCGGAGCCTGAAGTCAAGCCAGCTAGCCTTCGAACTGCATTTGTTATGAAAATGCAAAGTAGATCAATGCTGCTTCAGTCTATCTCTGGGTTTTGTTTATAAATTGAACAATCAATCTGCAAACATTCTAATTTCCCTAAGTGGTGGCTCTAGTAACCTCCTTAGATCAACCCCTCTTATTTATATTTACTGAACATCACTTACTCATCCTAAATCCCTGAACTGAACTGTAAATTGTGAGCAAAGACTGGTTAAAAGTCTTGCACTGGTACCATCGCACCCTCCCTTCAAGGCAGTATGTATGCATCGCACTTACCGTGTGCAGTAGGTGAGATGTACACTGGATTCCCTGTGTGACAGGTGCGATGGCCAGGGAAGGTTAATTTTACCTTCATACTTTGGTTTTTCTTCACTCTTTTCAGTTCTATTCAGGAGTTTTGTTGTCTGTGGTCAGTATATCTCTGTGAAAACCCCCTTCTCTTCCATCATTCTACCTCTATTGTGCAAAGAACTGTAAGTGTTTTTATCTATTGTGCGCCATTTTCAATTCTCTTTTGCAAAGAAGTAGCGTAGTCGAACTGTCGTTTCTTAATCTGAAAGTGTCGTCACTGTCGTTTTCAGTCATAGAAGAGAATCACATTGTTCTTGATAGTCGATTGTATTGTTACTCTTGTATATAATTTGAATTAGTAGTTTTTAAAGTGTTGAAAAACAATTTTCATTTCGAAATCACAAAGTGTCACCCTTATCTTCACTTCATTTTGAAAAGAAATTTGTTAAGTATTGTCGCTTTGAAAATAATTCAGATTTACACTTAGCTTTCTTATCATCATTCATACATTAAGAAGGCTGAAAACAAATACATGCATGTGCATTTGCATTTAGACTGCTTGGTTTGATTTAGGACAGTGCATTTAGTGTGTGCTCTATGCTCTTTGTTGAAAGGCTCTCAATTTTCTTTCCTTAGTTGCTAGGATTTTCATTGACAAAAGAAGATTAAATAGTTGTTTATCATCTTATACTGCATTTTAGGAATTGTATACACATCACGCGGTGAACCTGAAAAGAAAAGTTTTAAACAAGATCAACTATAAAATAAATTTAATGAATCTAAAAATGCTTTGGAACCTAACACACAACATCTAGAAGTCTAGGCTAGAGACGTATTTCGGCGTCGTAAAACCTGGTAACTGTTGTTTTCATTGTTGGTTGGGTGATTCCTCCACTCTCAAACGACAAGTACCAGTATGGACTAGTGCTCCCACGTACCGTCAAGTATATATTGGGAGACCTTTATAGGCTATATCCTTTGTCCTTAGGAATCCATGTCTATCGCCCTATTGATCGCAATGCACTGAACACAACATTCAGGAAGATTGATTGTCGTACTGTAAAAATTATTCTACAGTTTTGCAATTGGTTTGGTAATCCCTGCTACCTAGATTTCCAGAGAAGTCTCTTTTGTTCCTTTTTAGACTACTTAAAATAAAAGGTCCATCTGAGCACTTGTCACTTCAGGCTCATTAAAAATCGAAGGCGACTAGAGTCATCTTTTGTTTTCTCTCAACTCTTAAAAATTGAAAAAAAAAGTAGTTCAAAACGTCTACAATTTATTTTAATCAAAATAAAATCACAAGTTCCCTCATTAGTCTTTAGTTTGAGAAAAATGGAGTCTACCAACCAAGGATTTTCCCTTGGAGGAAATCTGAGTCCTTTCTCCTCTTGGGGAGATGTTGGTGCACCCCATATGGCCACATTGTCACTTCCAAGGTTGACGATTGGTTTGCCCGCATGGCTCTTCTCTACCTCTATCGTTCAGAATACCGTAATTCTTGAACAGTCAAGTCAGCAACTAGATGATACTAGAGTTACCCCCCAGCCTTCTACTTCGTCTATTTCTCCCTCTCCTCCTTCCTCTTCGCTTGATGAAGCTGGTAAAGCTAAAGATCAAGTAACTGATAAGAATAAGAAGCGGAAAGAGAAAAAAGAAAAGAAGAAGAAAGGACCAAAAGCGAAAGGGGGAAGCCATGCGTCGTCTAGCGAAAATCCTCACACCGCACCATCTAAACCTAAATCTCCATGTGTCATTTGCAAAGGAGACCACTATAATCGAGATTTTCCTTGCATCCCTCGGATCTTGAGGGACTGGTCTCCTCGTTTGCACAATCCGGTGTCGTCAACCTCTGATGATCATGTTGAAAGCACACCATCAACCAGTGAAAGCGAAGTATCTGGACAAAAAAGGAATCGCAAATTTCCTTGTAAATTGTGTGGAGGCAATCACGCCATCCACCGTTGTCCCTTCCTAGACGAAGCTAAAAGATTTTTGGATGACCGTCCTGCTTCACCGCAACAGCTCCCTCCTGGATATAAGAAACTCTTAGCGAGTCGACCACTGGTTGAAAATCTGGCTGGCATGCCATTGTGGTTGGCCAAAATGTCTATCATTGAAAATGAACCCTCTGAATCCATACCAGACGAAAGTCAAAAGGTTGAGGCGGCAGTTGACCCGGTCTTGCCTTTAGAAGGTTCATCTTCAAATGATACCGTCACTGAAGAGAAAGAGAACAACACCATTCAAATTCTTTTCGTAAACACAGATTTCGATGAACTTGGGGGCAGTCTACCTGTTTCTTTACCACAGGAAGGGAGTTCATCAGAGTCGTATCCGACCGTCTATTCGGTCCCACCTCCAAGCAACCTAGTCATTTCCTTTGACTGGAATCTACTAGGCAGACCCCGTTTACCAGCTAGTGTACCATTCTGAATCATTGTACAAGCTTATAGAATGGTCATGGCTGGTACCATCATAGATGAAGGGGCTTCTGTTAGTATCCTTTCCTCAACTGCTTGGAAAGTGCTTGGTTCGCCATCGCTTTTGCCTAAAATGAGAAATCTGACAGGATTTGACAAAGGAACCAGTCGATCGTTAGCGATCCTTCCCAATGTGCCCATTACTTTGAGAAGGAAAACCATTCACATGAATGTGATGGTAGTCCAAGGACCCCTGGATTATAATCTACTCCTTGGGCGTGACTATATTTATTGCATGGGAGTCGTCATCTCCTCACTCTTTAGAGTAATGTGTTTTCCACATGAAGGCAGAGTGGTTAAGCTCGTAGACTAACTGTCATTCCCCCGTTCACACATAGCAAATAGTCAAATGCCATCCCTAAATGGTATGTTCACATAAGGAATGTCTCATCGATCTCTAGTCTGTCCACCTAATGAGCGCAAGTGATTCTGGAGTATATGACTAAAACCCAGGGGCCATGCACCCTAGTTTGTTTTCGCAGGAAAACCTTGGGTATAGAGTAGGTTTCCATGAAGGATATATGACTAGTCTGACACACCCATCTATTTAGGAAAATGGTATTACACTGGAAAAATATTCCCTCGTCAAAGTTATGTGAGTGGAGGCGATTACGCCACTCACCTTTGTCTATTTTGGTAGACATCGCCAAGGAAGCATTTTGTCTGCGAGGCGAATGGAAAGCTTTCATATGGTAACTTGGGAATTTTGTGCTATACCTAGGGGCATGCAAACCCTTTTGCATGCAAGCAAAGAGTGACCATTTGTTTTTTTTAATTTGTAGGTCCTCTAACCCTTTAAACTCGTAAGGTTGGTCGTTTCCTAGCTTGCATAAAGAAACGATCCGGGGCAAAGCTTTAAAAGGTGCAAGCCCCATAAAGGATGGCATCTTAGATGAGATATCCTTATTATATGACTGGAACGAGCAATTTTAATGTGGAATTCAAGATTGTTAAAAAATAAACATAAGAAATGAGCAAATGTTTCCCCCAAAGATTAAGCTCATTAAAAAATGAACCAATTTTCCGATAAGTAACCATTGTGAATGCATTATCATCAGCTTTTGAGCCTTGTTCATGTTCTCACCATCACCTCCACTCTGTTTTTTAGCCGATCATTTGCCTCCATTTGATTGTTTACCCTTTTGAGGAACATATGTGAAGAGTGATTCTATTATCCATCCTTGTGACACTGCCGTGATTGGAAAATTCCAAACCTTACCTGGAATCAACTACTACCCGAAATCATCACTCGTTCCTTGAAAACCGAGTCTCCTTTAAGCTCTTTTCAACTGACTCATAAAATATGAAAATATTTTTGAGCGATTAGCCTCTCTGGCTCATTAAAGTCATCGGAAGTGCTATCCCTCCTCTAGATTTTAATCTTTTTGGACTTGAGGGATTATTACACAAAAAGATCAAGCGCTTGTCTTGTTCAGCTCATTAAAATTACTGAACATTCATCCCTTTCATATTATTTTACGCTTTTTCGGACTTAAGGGATTATATGACGAAAAAAGAATCTTTGGAGTTCCCTTTCTGTCCCTTTCAAACTCTCTAAAATTGAAAAGGACTGAGTTATCTTTATCGTTAAACTTGTTAAAACCGAATAGCGACAAACTCGTCCAAATGGACGAGAAAGAGTTTCACTGTCGCTAGGCTCATTAAAACATAGCGACAGGTTCACCCGAAGGGAAAATTATAGAACAAGCATATGTTATCCTCCTCAAGCTTGACAAAAATAAAGAGGTATTGGTCAGCAATGACTGGGGAAAATTGGGAAGCAAACTTGAAGAAACTTTATTGGTAGCAAGTCGCTCTTGAACATGACACTTTCTCTCTACATCCGAGTCAGGTTGGGTTGTTCTGTTCACTAGTCATATCACCATTGGTCCATCACACCATCAATTTTTGGGGTTAATGTTACCAATCCATCGTCAGTGTCGTTGATATGTTCAAGAGAAGTCATTCAGAGAATTCAACCATGTCTCACTCGCTGCAATACATTCATGCTCCATTCTTTCATGACCGCCACCCTGAACCCTTTATCATCAGATCATTTTCACCTCCAAAATCATTTGCTTCGTTCCGTGTCGTAGATGTGAGATTCATTAAGTCCATCCTACAATGGGTCACTTATTTTCTATATCAGCTCATTATCTAAGAAGTTGACCTAGGAACAACACTTTTAGTACTTTGAAGTTTGCGTGCCTCAATGGAAAGTTTCTCACTTTCGGCGACAGGTTTATATTAATGGCCTTCGACCAAGAGATTTTCGCATGGTGTCTAATGCCAAGTCCTTTTTCACACTGCACAAATTGTACTATAGTACCTTGAGGGTCATTGTCATTATTGGTGATTCCTCTCGCGCCTATTAACAACTTACATCATTGGCTGGTAATCAGGCGATGTCTTTCCATGTTCGCCTCCAGAACATTTTTTCACATGGATCGACTTGTACTCTGAGTGAAGATTGAACGAGTTTTGAAGACCCTAGATCTAGTTTCATCCATCCAGGCTGCCATACATTCAGGACTATAAAGACATCAAATGTACATCATTGCCAAATAGATGATCATCCAAATCAAAGAATGATGCGTCTGAATCATTAGTCTGCTACATAGACGATTGTCTGTCCTATGTACATGAAAATGAATTTATAAAGTTGAGCATGGGAATGCCTGCCTCAGCTAGATCATGAAAACAATATTATGAAGATAATGTATTGTATTCTATCATATTACAGGTCACCTCCTAGCTCAAAAAAACTACGGATCCCCATCATAAAGCATTTCACCCGACATCAAAAGATTAACGACCTCATGCTTTAGGGGGCAACTTCTATAGACATTTTTGGGCACTTCAACCCCAATCATAAATATCCATAAACTGAGGGCTCCTAAGTCCCTAAAAGTGTTGCTTCACTACCTAAAGGAACAATGTTAGCTAATTACATCATCTCTCAGAAGTTCTCCGCTAAAAACTACTCAGAAATGGTCAAAATTGTACCATACTGAATACCCGGTGCAGAAGGTGCGATGCATATCACCTTCCGAGTGTAAAGGGTGTGATGCATACTATATGGCCACTCTGTAGGGTGCGATGGGCGAGAATGGACAAATGGTAGAGATAGTTTGCGAGGTGGAAGATCATAGAATCTTCCAGAAGCTTCCCCTCTGACACTTGCCTCTCTATTTTCGACCAGGGATGAGTAAGAGATCATCAGTCTCCAAGTGGAATCAAGAAGTATAAGAGAGAGGAAACTAATCAAAAATCCAGAAGATGACTCACCCCCCTACAATCATCTATATATGGATCCCTCATCACAGAGATCCAAAGGCTGGAATATTGTATCTTGTAGAGAAGTGTTGGTTGTTTTCTGGTGAAACTTCATAGTGTTGGGTGATCTAAGATTTATTTGAGGTGAAGAAGGGCTATGTTGCTTGAGGATGATGTTGGATCAGAACTATTGGTTGTAATCCTCTTGCTATTCTTAATATTAATAAAGCTATTCAAGTTTTCCTCCACACTCCTGTTTGTTTGATTGTATATGCATTTGTGTGGTTAATACATATCTGGTCCTGTGTTATTTATGAATATAGATCTCTGTCCTTCGATAGTATTATGCTACTTTGATTCTACAGGTGCTCTTTGAAGTTGGGCAGACGAAGGAGAAGCGACAAAGATCTATCAAGAAGGATAGGAATCAAGCAAGGAACCAAGCGCAAGACTAAGGTTGGTGTCCTTTGTTCAACTCTTATCTATTTTTCATAAAGGAAAGTAAAAGTAGTCTTTACTTGTTTGTTTCTAAGATAGCTACCAAACTTAGTGGGAAAAGCACCTCCAAGTGGACACTATTCCCGATAACAGAGTGGGCAACCCTATGACTCTATCATACATTTTGCACTCCGCGCCCGCAATTCATGGAGCTTTACAACAAGACTAGGTCAAAGCTTGGGCTTTGAGCCCCAAAACATGCCTTGGGGGGATTGCATGCCCAACAAAGGTTATGGTTTTGAAGAGAAAAAGCGTTAGAAAATGGAGCAATTCAGTCTACTGACATCCTCCCCTCCGTAAGCTATTGTGGGTCCTCACACAATGCTTACCTGCTGGCAAAAAAACAAAATAGAAGGGCCTCCCTTTGATTGTTTACCCTTTTGAGGAACATCTGTGAAGAGTGATTCTATTAGCCATCCTTGTGACACTACCGTGATTGGAAAATTCCAAACCTTACCTGGAATCAACTGCTACCCGAAATCATCACTCGTTCCTCGAAAGGCGAGTCTCCTTTAAGCTCTTTTCAACTGACTCGTAAAATATGAAAAGATTTCTGAGCGATTAGCCTCTCTAGCTCATTAAAGTCATCGGAAGTGCTATCCCTCTAGATTTTAATATTTTTGGACTTGAGGGATTATTACACAAAAAGATCAAGTGCTTGTCTTGTTCAGCTCATTAAAATTACTGAACATTCATCCCTTTCATATTATTTTACGCTGTTTCGTACTTAAGGGATTATATGATGAAAAAGAATCTTTGGAGTTCCCTTTCTGTCCCTTTCAGACTCTCTAAAATTGAAAAGGACTGAGTTATCTTTGTCGTTAAACTTGTTAAAACCGAATAGCGACAAACTCGTCCAAATGGACGAGAACGAATTTCACTGTCGCTAGGCTCATTAAAACATAGCGACAGGTTCACTTGAAGGGAAAATTATAGAACAAGCATATGTTATCCTCCTCAAGCTTGAAAAAAATAAAGAGGTACTGGTCAGCAATGACTGGGGAAAATTGGGAAGCAAACTTGAAGAAACTTTATTGGTAGCAAGTCGCTCTTGAAGATGACACTTTCTCTCCGCATCCGAGTCAGGTTGGGTTGTTCTGTTCACTGGTCATATCACCATTGGTCCATCACGCCATCAATTTTTGGGGTTAATGCTACCAACCCATCGTCAGTGTCACTGATATGTTCAAGAGAAGTCATTCAGAGAATTCACCCGTGTCTCACCCACTGCAATACATTCACGCTCCATTCTTTCATGACCGCCACCCTGAACCCTTTATCATCAGATCATTTTCACCTTTAAAATCATTTTCTTCATTCTTTGTGGTAGATGTGAGATTCATTAAGGCCCTCCTATGATGGGTCACTTCTTTTCGACATCAGCTCATTATCCAAGAAGTCGACCTAGGAACAACACTTTTAGTACTTTGAAGTTTGCGTGCCTCAATGGCAAGTTTCTCACTTTCGGCGACAGGTTTATATTAATGGCCTTCGACCAAGAGATTTTTGCATGGTGTCCGATGCCAAGTCCTTTTTCACACTGCGCAAATTGTACTATAGTTCCTTGAGGGTCATTGTCATTATTGGTGATTCCTCTTGCGCCTGTTAACAGCTTCTATCACTGGCTGGTAATCAGGTGATGTCTTTCCATGTTCGACTCTAGAGCATTTTTTCACATGGATCGACTTGTACTCTTAGTGAAGATTGAATGAGTTTTGAAGACCCCAGATCTAGTTTCATCCATCCAGGCTGCGATATATTCAGGAATATAAAGACATCAAATGTACGTCATTGCCAAATAGATGATCATCCAAATCAAAGAATGATGATTCTGAATCATTAGTCTACTACATAAATGATTGTCTATCCTATGTACATGAAAATGAATTTATAAAGCTGGGCATGGGAATGCCTGCCTCCGCTAGGTCATGAACAAATATTATGAAGATAATGTATTGTATTGTATCTTATTACAGGTCACCTCCCAGCTCGAAAAAACTTCGGATCCCCATGATAAAGCATTTCACCCAACATCAAAAGATTAACGACCTCATGCTTTAGGGGGCAACTTCTATAGACATTTTTGGGCACTGCAACCCCAATCATAAATATCCATAAACTGAGGGATCCTAAGTCCCTAAAAGTGTTGCTTCACTACCTAAAGGAACAAGGTTAGCTAATTACATCATCTCTCAGAAGTTCTCCACTAAAAACTAC
This sequence comes from Pinus taeda, assembly GCA_000404065.3. Classification (NCBI taxonomy): domain Eukaryota; kingdom Viridiplantae; phylum Streptophyta; class Pinopsida; order Pinales; family Pinaceae; genus Pinus; species Pinus taeda. The sequence continues at coordinate 28,521 of APFE031573123.1, forward strand.
TTAGAAATGGTCAAAATTGTACTATACTGAATACCCAGTGCAGAAGGTGTGATGCATATCACCTTCCTAGTGTAAAGGGTGTGATGCATACTGGATGACCCCTCTACAGGGTGCGATGGGTGAGAATGGACAAATGGCAGAGATAGTTTGCGAGGTGGAAGATCATAGAATCTTCCAGAAGCTTCCCCTCTGACACTTGCCTCTCTGTTTTCGAACATGGATGAGTAAGAGATCATCAGTCTCCAAGTGGAATCAAGAACTATCAGAGAGAGGACACTAATAAAAACTCCAGAAGATGACTCACCCCCTGACAATCATCTATATATGGATCCCTCATCACAGAGATCCAGAGGCTGGAATATTGTATCTTGTAGAGAAGTGTTGGTTGTTTTCTAGTGAAACTTCATAGTGTTGGGTGATCTAAGCTTTACTTGAGGTGAAGAAGGGCTATGTTGCTGGAGGATGATGCTGGATCAGAACTATTGGTGGTAATCCTCTTGCTATTCTAATATTAATAAAGTTATTCATGTTTTCCTTGACACTCTTGTTTGTTTGATTGTATATGCACTTGTGTGGTTAATACATATCTTGTCCCGTGTTATTTATGAATATAGATCTCTGTCCTTCGATAGTATTATGCTACTTTGATTCTACAGGTGCTCTTTGAAGTTGGGCAGACGAAGGAGAAGTGACAAAGATCTATCAAGAAGGAGAGGAATCAAGCAAGGAACCAAGCACAAGACTAAGGTTGGTTTCCTTTGTTCCACTCTTATCTATTTTTCATAAAGCAAAGCAAAAGTAGTCTTTACTTGTTTGTTTCTAAGATAGCTACCAGACTTAGTGGGAAAAGCAGCTCCAAGTGGACACTATTCCCGGTAACGGGGTGGACAACCCTATGACTCTATCATACATTTTGCACTCCGTGCCTGCAATTCACGGAGATTTACAACAAGGCTAGGTCAAAGCTTGGGCTTTGAGCCCCAAAACATGCCTTGGGGGGATTCCATGCCCAACAAAGGTTATGGTTTTGAAGAGAAAAAGGGTTAGAAAATGGAGCAATTTAGTCTACCGACATCCTCCCCTCCTTAAGCTATTGTGGGTCCTCACACAACGCTTACCTGCTGGCAAAAAAACAAAATAGAAGGGCCTCCCTTTAATTCTGAACTTATATACTGATCCCCGCTTTCATTAACTTTACCTTCCTACTTTGAACATTTTTAAGTTTCTTGGTCACCTTCTTGAGATGCTCATAACACTTCAAAGCCCAATAATTCCATATCTTAACTTATCACTTATATTCCTTCACCTCCCTTGCCAACTCTACATTTGCTTATTTCTGCTCTGTATGTTGTTCCTTCATGGCTTGGGTTAACACCTCCAAGCCATAGACATGTTGCTATCGTTCTTCTATGCAACTATTCAAGCAAAGGGTGGAGTTCTCCATTCTCAATTCCTTTGGCACTGACTTTTCAGTAGTCGACTCCAAACATGTTCCATCATTATCAATGTTGAAATTATATTGGCCACCTTTCAATTCCTGGATTGTAATATCATCAAGGGTTTCGACACCCAAAATATCAATGTTAGTAAGTGTCTCAGTGCCCTACATTTTTACCTTATCAAGGGTTTTAGTACCCTTCTCCTCAAATTTATTAAGGGATTCAGTGCCCTGCTCATCTATCTCACCAAAGGTTTTTGTACCTTACTCCTTAGATTTATTAAGGGCTTAAGTGCCTACTCATCTATCTCTCCAGGGGTTTCAGTACCCTGTTCTTCAAAACCGTTGAGAGTTTCAGCACCTTATGCCTTTTCATCTAGCTGACCTTCTGTTGGATCCTTACTTGTACTCAACATGACCTTTCTTTTCTTCATTCTGCTAAGGAGGACCGACAAGGGTGTGTTGTTCTCCTTCTCCACATAGTCACCATCAAGCATTGTGTGAGCTGCTGCCTCAGAAAGAACCAAAATATTATATTTCCCTGGAAAAGCAAGTGGCGAGTCATCCAACAGTATCAGAGAGGTCAACTAAACATGACCCACCCTTTCGGAGGCAGTTCTTCACCTGGCCAATCTCCTAGTCTCAGTAGGACGTGGGGTCATCATTTCTGATTTCTTGTTTTTGCCTCCTCTTATGAGACGACTTCATTTTTTGTACACTCTTCTTTTGGGTCGACTTCTTTGCACTTTTCTTTTGAGCCAACACCTCTACGCTCCGCCCCTGAAACTCCTCCAAGAATTCCTCCCAAGCCATACTTCTAGCTTCCAGTTTCTTGTTGACTAAGATTGTGATCAGCCTTTAGTGATATAATCTACATGCAACCTAATTGGACTCTCCTTTTTAAACCCCCTTCATCATATTTTCTAAACTTTTGAGCAAATAATATGGGAAATTAATGAGCTTACTTGACTCAAAGTGTAAGAGTACGTGTATGTGGTAGAGGAAAGTTAGTGAATAGTCGCCTTCGCAAGTAACGAACTTCTGCAACACATCCAGGAGATCCTTCCACTTCCCTATCATGGCATTCCAATGGAGTCCTTTCTTCTAGTCTACCTTCTGCTTTGGGTTGACCACAAACCGATGCCACACTTTCTTCTTTAACTTTTCCTTCTTGAACCATTTCTCCCCTGCTACTGGCAACCTTGTAGCCTGAGATATTCATTCTTATGTTATTGCAAATTCCAATGAACCAACCTTGGCTCAGCTCCCATCGAAGGTCCAGGAAAATGCTATTTCCACATCTGATTCAAACCCATCAAACTTCTGTAGGGATGGGAGAAACCCAGATTCCTACAACATTGCAAGACTATTCATGTACTCAGTTTTCTGTTCCATCTCTATGGATGGTGGCTCAGTCATTACAAGCATCATGCCTGATCAAATTCACCCACTCTCTGTTTCGAAAATATATCACTACAAAAAGGACTGAAATGGTGATCGAGCTACACACCCGCCATTAAATCAACCTTTTCCCAAAGGGTCATGCTCCATCATTAAAATTACACGGATGCAAATGTGAATTGGTGTCGGTACAGGTAGGCTATAATGTTTGGAAGAGGTGGCGGTTTAGACAATAATTTCACATAACAGTCATGCAAGGTCGGACATGGGTTGAGGCTCTTATTATTAGGTGATGAGTTTTTCAAGGGAATGTAAGTATTGAATTTCGGGAGAATCATACCAGTTCACATTTACTCCATGATTTCACATAAAGCATACTTTAGTACTCATTAAAAAGATAAGATTTTATAGCCTAAAATATCCTTGCACTTAAACGATTTCTCCCTAATCTAGTAAATGATGAAACAAAGAATTAATCATAATATAAACTGAATGTCATGGTCTATAGGTGGCACATTTTTTCTACCTATACAAAGGATCATGAAATAAAATATAAGCTTCACTATGCATTTTTTCAACACTAGGTGTTCTTGCATCGGAACAAGTGTTTTGAATTGGGCACGCTCAACAGTGAGGATTCCTGCACTGAATCGTGCTTGTACTTGAATGTGCCTGGACCAACCGTGCTTGGACTGAGCATGATCTCACTTTATACATGCTTGCACTACCCATGCCTGCCCGAATCTACTTTCACTTTGAACACACATTCCTGCACAAGGGATGTTTGTAGCATAATAGGAGCCAAAAGAGAATTCTAACATAATACAATTCATAGACTGGATTAAAAAGGATGTGTTGAATATACAAGGATATTTTATTCGCCATTCCTTGGCGTTAACATATCCCTTTCGATCTGATTTGTAGGTTCACATTCGATCCTACAATCAATCCATGAAGGAAAAAAAGAAGTGGGAAAAGGGTAAATTTTTAGAATGGGAAGGAAATTACGACAAGGAATTCAAGAGTGAAACCACCAAGAGGGATAAATCAAAGAGGGATTTTTGGGAAGATATCAAGGTAAAAGAGGGAAATACGAAATCTGAGAGAGAAATTTCTTTGAAGAAAGGGATAGTAAACTTTTGGGATATTAAAAGAATAAAATAAGGGGATTTTTTTCCAAAATTGGAATAGAGGAAAGGCATAATTTCACTTGATATCTACTTGTATATTGCTGATCCATAGAATAAATGTAGCAGGAATTGATTGTTGCCTATAATAAAAATTTCCATACTAGCTATCCCAAACCTGGATAAGGACCCGGTTCCTGTACTTGAACCTACTTCTTCTTGGTGATAGTTTACACATCTAAAGAACAAGCAACATTTCCATTTTATTATAACTGATCTTCCTCCCAAAAAGATGGTTTTCAGGTTGATCCTTTTGCAATCATGTCAGTAGAACTAATTTTCACAATCATAGGAAAAATTCTTTTTCTTTTTCTTTTATTTTTTTTTCTTTTTAATTATTTATATAATTTTTTGGGATTTTCCTTAAATTCCATTTCAAGAGAGAAAAATAAGATCACAATAGGTTGGCATAGTCACCTACTAACTAAATTTCAGATTACTACTGCACTTGCTGCATGAAGTCTTCCTTTGTGATGGGCTAAAAATATAATTTAAGCCTATGCCCATTCACAAGGAAGACTGAATCTCGCCCATCGATGGTTTTGACTTCTACAACCCCATTGTCAAAGACTTGAATCACCTCATATGGTCCTATCCAACAAGTATGGAACTTCCCTTTAAAATGTTTGAATCTAGAATCATAGAGAAGTACCCAATCACTTGGTTGGAACTACATTTTCCTGATATACTTGTCATGCCATTTCTTGCGTTGCTGTTGCACCAAAATATCTTTTTGAATAAAATCTCTTCAAAATTCATCCAATGCGTTTAGCTGCAATAGACATTGTTGATGTGCTTTCAAGAGATCTAGACCCAACTAAACTCCAGTCCTAAAAGTCTTTATTTGAAATTAAATCGGCAAAAGGACTTGTTTTTTGTAGACCGGCTCATATGGTGTATGCCCCATGCTATTCCTCCATGTGGTTCAATAAGCCCATAAGGCTTCAAGCAACCAACTAGCCCAATTGTTCCTGTGCATGTTTACTATTTTGGTGAGGATGGATTTGATCACCTTATTTATGGATTCCGCTTGGTCATTTGATTGCGGGTGGTACGGTGTAGATTTCATGTGCTGAATCTTATATTGATTCATGACTTCTTATAAAAACTTAGAAACAAACCGCAGTCCATTGGTAGAAACAATTTCTCTAGGAACACCAAATCTAGTAAAAATTTCATTAAACAAAAAATCAACAACAACTTTTTCAGTTGCAAAAGAAACAAATTTAGCCTCTACCCATTTAGTAACAAAATCAGTACAAAATAGATATGCTTTTTATTTAAAGATGTGGGATTTATGGGTCCTACAAAATCAATAGCCCATTTTTCAAACGGATTTATCATGACTTGAGGACAAAAAGGAATTTTGTTGGCTTGAACAGGCAGACCCATTCATTGACAACTATCACAATAGCTAACATATTGTTTGGCATACTTAAACAAAGAGGGCCAAAAATAGCCAGTGCATAGAATTTTATATGCAATTCGTTTGTGAGCAAAGCAAACACCACAAGGTTCATCATGGGTAGATTGTTAAAATATCAAACATTACTTCCTCTCTTACACATCTATGAATAACAAAATATGGTCTGGTGCAAAAGAGGTCTCCCTATATATAAGAATATGAAGAACTTTTCTAAATAATATTTTTCTTTTCACAAGTGGATAAGTGAGGTGATGTCTTTCCGATGACTAAATAGTTGGCTATGTCAGCAAACCATGGAGATTTTGCTAATGTCACAAAAAGATGTTTCATCAAGGAAATCATCAGCAACAGGAATTACTTCACCAGGGTTGTTTAATATGGAAAGATAATCAGCTACAATGTTAGACTTTCCTGCCCTATCAACAATTAACATTGAAGCCCTATAATAAAAGTAACCACCTAGTCACTCTACCACTAGTTAAAGGTTTATTCATTAAATATCTTATAGAAGAATGATCAGTATGCACATAAATTTCATAAACTGTAATATAATGTCTAAATTTATTAATAGAAAAAAAACGGCTAAAAATTCTTTCTCAGTCACTGTGTAGTTAAATTCAATAGGTGACAATTTTTTGTTGATGCAGTAAATAACATAGGACTATTTATTCTCTTCTTGTCCTAATGTTGCGCCAATAGTAGTGTCTGAAGCATCAGAGGAAATATGAAATGGTAGGGACTAGTTTGGTCCTCTAAAAACTGGTGCCTATACCAATTTTTCCTTTAATGTTTCAAATGACTATTGGCAGGTCGTGATCCAAGTGAATTCACTATACTTAGCTAATAATTGAAAAAGGGGGGTAGAAATCTTGGAAATTTTTTCAATGAATCTCTGGTAATAACCAGCATGTCCCAGGAAACCTCTCATTTCCCTTTGAGATTTTGGTGTAGGCATATGAATAATAACTTCAATTTTAGCGGGGTCTACATGAATACCTTTGTCAGAAATCAAATGAGCAAGAACCACTCCTACTTTGCACATTAATATACACCTTTTATCACTCAAAGAAATATGGGACTCTTGGCAACATAAAATCACCTTTTCTAAAGTTTTAAGAGCTTCATCAAATGAGTTACCAAACACAGAAAATTCACCCATATAAATCTCAACACATTCAAGATCAGCAAAAATAGCCAGCGAAACCCTTTAAAAGGTATCAGATTCATTACACGACCCAAAAGGAAGCACTTGGTAGGAAAATGTACCCCAAGGGCATGTAAAGGTGGTTTTTTCTTGATCTAAAGGTGCAATTTTGATTTGGTTATACTCACTGAAGCCATCTAAAAATGAAAAGTACTTTTTACTGGTAATGTTATCTAGCACCCAATCAATGAAAGGAAGGGGAAACTAATCCTTAAGAGTGGCTTTGTTTAATTCTTGATATTCAATGAATATATGCCATCTCCCATATTTGTTATGGACTATCACTAATGGAGAGACCCACTGGCTGTCAAAAATTGGGTAGATGAAATTAGCATCTAAGAGTTTTTTTAATTCTTCCTTAAAAATATCTCTTAGTGTGGGATTCATTCGTCTCTAGGGTTGTCGAACAGGTCAGGCTCCCTCCTAGATATAGATATGATAAGTACAAGTCTCAAGAGGAATGCCTTTCATGTCTTCGTAACTCCAAGCAAATGCATCCAAATGATCTCACAACAAGGTAACAAGCTGCTCTTGATGAGATGAATCCAAGTATGAACTAATGTGTAAGGATTTGCCTGGACTGATTTCAACAAGAGTAGTCTTGGGCTCAAGAGTATAGGGAGATGATGCCATAGTATGGGATAAGGAAGGTTTGGAATCAGAGTTTTCTCAAAAATCCAGACTGAAGATCTGATGAAGCATATCAAAACTAGTCATAGTGTCTAGATTGTTCAAGAAATCTCGGAATTCGCCATCATGGGCAAACTCGGTATGATTTGGAATCGAAGAAATAGGTTGGGTATCCTCATCACTACTGTCATAATCAAACATAAGGTATCCTTCAGCTCCTAAATAGATCTAGCAGGTGGGTATAAGGTTACATTTTTCTCAGAGTCCCCATGTGAAATGTACATGTCACCAGAGCGACATCCAATATAGGCATCAGCCGTGGCAAGCCATGGTCACCCCAGAAGCAAAGGATGTCCTCCCACGGGATTCTTTGGCTAAAGCACAATGAAATCCGTGGGGTATTCCCATGAATCTATAGAGACAACCACGCCATCCAATACTTGATCGACTTGATTTTAGATCTGTCTGCATTTTCAAGTATGGTGGGTGTAGGACGCATGTGGCTCAACCCAAGTTGTTCCATGGTTTTCTTAGTCATCACATTGATTTCCACACCCAAGTCTATTAATACATTAGAGACAAGGATATCACATATCTAGACAGAAACAACTGGGTTTCCAGGATCTATATATTTCTCCACTGATACGCATCCTGTCATCAACTCAGTTGCTCTACCAACAAACTAAATAGTCTGAGGTTCTACTCTCTTCCTCCATGGATTTTTAAGACATAATTCCTGAATGATATTGGTACAGATGGGAATTTCTTGGATAGCTTGAAGTAAAGGAATCTTTATACAAATATTACTTAATTCAGAAGCCAAGGTGGACTCGGGGTCACTCTTCTCCATGGCCAACCGCTCTAGATAGGGGGGCTGATTTGAAGAAGATGGTGAATCTAAAGGTATGGGAATGGGTTGGAGGGTGATATTACTTTTCTAATGATCAAGAGTTACCTCCTCATTTTTCTCCTCAATAATCATAGTGGAGGTTTTTTGTTTTTCTATTTTAACTACCCTTCTTGATCTCAATTTAAGCTCATTTATCCCAACCGACAAGGTTTTATATGTAGGGAGAGGGGACGGTCCAACTGAATGAATCAATTGTACCACCTTATTATTAGGATTCAGTATTGGTTGAGAAAGTAGTTGAGGTGGTATTAATAGTGGTGATAAAGGAAATGGTGGGAATCATTGACTCTATTGAGGTAGAGAGGGAAAATATGGTTGTGACATATTGTATGGCACATAAGAAGGAGGATATGATGGCATCTAAGTAGGGTAGGAATTATATGAATGGTTTGGCCTCTCCATCCTTGTTGCTAAGGTTGAGAGGACTATCCATGATGGAAATGGCTCCCATGCTGAAAATGTTGAGAGTGATTATTATTATTATAATTGGAATATGGAGATGCATTATAGCCATAAAAATGTGGTTCAAGAGCTATACCTACACTTACCTAAGACCAATTCCTTCGCACTCCCATGGCATGCAAAGACTCAGGTTTGGAATTCTCTCCTTTGAGTATAGATTGCAATCCTAATATGGATGGGAAATCCTCAATGGCATGGTTCTCTGAACAAATCACACATTTATTAGCACTTTTCATATCAGCAAGACATTCTCTTAAAGGATGCTTCTTTCTACACTTTGGACAAAAAATAGACAATGACTCTTGTTCCTTTTCTAGTTTTTGCTAAAATTTTAAAGAGTATTTGTTTGCTAACAATATTCATTATTTGAATTTTCATATTGTCTATCTTATTCTCCAATCCAATAATCATAGCATCTGTAGATCCCAGTTTGTTAGTTTTTCTTTGACCTCTTCTAGTGGATCTAGATTCGTTTCTGGAGAACTTCCTGCATAAGTCACAAATTTCTTCGAAAGTTTTCTAAGCAATGTATCCTTGTCCTAACAAATTCAGATTATGTCTAGAATCCTCAATAATTCCTCATAGGAATAAGGTTCAAATAGTACTGAAATCAAATTTATGTTTGGACCTTTTGGAGTATATACATAAATCTTTCTAGATAATCCTCCAAGGTCTCATCATCACCTTGTACAATGGTGAAGACCTCGTCTTGCATTTCTCTAGTTTTACAATATTCCTGATATTTATTCAAAAATACTCTCTTCAATTGATCCCAATAACTTACAATGTTTCCTCCTAGTCCCATGAACCAGCGCAAGGTTGAATCCTTGAGAGTTGCAGGAAACAACTTTCATTTTTGGGCATCAAAAGAATAATTATAACTCTGACACAATATACCAAATTCAAAAAGAAATGAATTTGGGTCTTCGTGCGCCTTACCATGAAAGTGTGGAAGAGTTGAAGGTGAAATATTCTTCATTTGTACATTCTCTTATGAGTTCACTACTAGAAATCCAAAACTGGATTGCTCGTCATTTACCTGGTTCTTGCTAGACCCCTCTGCATCATCTTCATGATCAGCCATTATTGTGCCTTCAATCAGACTAGTTCTAGAAGGTGAAGGTTGACTAATGCTAAATTGAACTTTTGAATTGTCGTTAGCCTCCATATTCCCCTTTTTGGGTTGTGTCACACATGAATCATTGTGTCCAGAATCCAGGTGGACTAGTACAGCATGATGAGTTTGTGTTAACTTAGACTTCCTACCTACAAATGAAGGTCCAATATGAGAAGAGTTTTCAGATATTTCAGTATTTTTTCTGACCTTATTGGTACTCAGACCCCTACCTTTCTTATGCATTCATTTAAAAAAACAAATCCAAAAAAGAAATTCAAATGGTTATAAAAGAAAAATAATACATTAATTGTTGTAATGGAAGTGAAAACCAACGCTTGTAAAATCCTCAAAACAACAGAAGCATACTACAGAAAAAATAATAGTAGACTTACCCCTGTTGTAGAAAAATGGAAAGCTCTTACCAATTTCGAATCGCTTCTCTGACAACGACACAAAAATGTTGGGTGCAAGAATTGTTGTCAGCCAAACTCCTTCAACACTTAATTGTCAACTTGGGGGTTTCGTAATCTTAGAGATAAAGCATGAGAAATTCCAGAAATGATATGATATTTTCAAAACTCTATTCCTAATTCCTTAATTGCAATCTTGCAAAATCAAGAAGAAAAGATCACCCAGCAATTTACACCAAAGATATTCTAGTGTTGGAATATGAAGGAAAGTATTTTTTGCAAGAAATCAAATGAAAGGAATTCTCAAAACCTCTTGCAACAATCTTTGAAAATACAAATCTATGTTTATCTTCAGTATAGTTGTGTTCCAGATTAATAATTGGACCCTTAAATATATCTAGCTCCTCTTAGATCTTCCTCCCTATACTAAGTTATTATTCATGTACTAAAAATTGATGTCTTTATGAAAGAACTCTAAGCCTCAAGGCTAGAGCACTCTGTTCCTGTATCAGGAGATCAATTCTTGTACCAGGAGAGAGGTTCCTGCACCAAGCTTTCTAATCCTTCTTTCAAGAAAATAAAGAATGTGTTGACTAAGAAAAATAACTTGCAAAGGTGAATAGAACTTTTAAAGTAAATTCCTCAAAACGAAAGATGCTTCAACTAATATTTTAATGACTAAAACAAGAATTAATTCCAAAGTCAAAGTACACTTTTAATTAAGGAACTTCTACACGTAATCTAAGAGTTCATTTAAATGTGACAGCATGCCTCAGTCCTGTAATAGCTATCCACACTATTGATCGGCATGCATAACCTTTTAAACCCAGAAAAATTTCCTTTAACAATTATTACACATGAATCAAATATTTCCTAAATAGTATAAAGTGCAGGCATAGATCAGTGTGTGTCACAACAACATTTTTTTCAAAAGTGTATTTAATTCAAAATATCAAAAGAACTTCACAATGGAAATCATGCTTTTCAAAATCGAATTAAGACTTCATAGAAATCACACTCTTCAGGATCACATTAAGTCTTATCAAATAAAAGCAAAAGACCATTACTATAATGAATCGGAAGAATCAATATGCAAAACTGCAAATGCACTAGTGCAAGAATGTGTGCTTTCTTGATCCAGATAGAAAATGAGATTAAACTTCAAAGAATGAAATCATAATATTAAAATTCAATTGAACTTGCACACCATGGATCTGTCACACTGTAATGAAATTAGATTCAAACCTTGCAGAAACATAAAAGAAACATCTACTTACTTCACACTTTGCATTGAAAATAATTAACACACCTTAATTTAAAAAGAGAAGAAAACAACGGAGAATGAGGTGGGTTTGTTGGGCCCTAGCCAACCAGCTCGTTTCCCTGTTTAGGAAATGTAAAGACTCGGCTCTTTAGTCAATGCATCAACACAGAGTTATAGTACAAGATTGAGAAAAGATGGCATAGTTCCTTTCTATTAATGATCAACAAATATACATCATGAATTCGAATCCAACCCAAAATGAAGGCGATATAAGAAAAATTACAAAAGGACAAAATCACAATATCCTTGCTATATCTATTGCTCGCTACCATTTTCTATCTGAGTCCTACATTTTATGCATTCATCTAGGCCTGTATCAGTAACCAAATTACAACAAGCATTCCAATCTGAGCCTTTCAACTATAACAAAATAACAACAACTCGTGCTAAGCCTTTTGGCTATAACAAAACATTATTCTAGGTATTTAGCGAGTGACCTAATCTCCACCATATCCCTAATTTTCCTCCATGCTCTGAGCCCAACTGGAGTTAATTGTTCCAAAATACGGCATCAGCATGGCGTGGTGAGCTATCACAGTAGTTGGAGATTCGCCAGCAGTGCAGGAATCCTACCTGCACTCGACCATGCTAACAAGATAATTAATTCATTCTCCATCAAATACTATGTAGGAAGAGAATTATTAGTTACAAATATTTAAAGGCATTAAATCTACGAAAATGACTAATTAAGCACATTCGTAACCCCTAAACATGAAACATAAATCTAGTGTAGGAAGGGATACGATTCTTGGAGTAGTGCAGGAATAAGGAAGTTTGCTTGGTTAAAACTAAGGTATAAGGTTATGGTTTTGAAGGGAAAAAGGGTTAAAAAATGGAGAAATTTAGCCTACCAACAAGAACTGTATCAAGAGATGGTTCAATAAGAAGTCTGCAGGGAAAGCTAACTTCGATGTGCGTGACTTAGTTCTAAAATGGGATAAGCCCCATGAAGACAAAGGAAAAAATATGAAGTTCTAGTCCCTGTAGATAGGTCCGTACATAGTACACGAGATGCTTAGCCCACACACGTATTGCTTGCAATCACTTGACAAGAGGATTGACAACCTTCTTGTCAATGGCAAAGATCTCAAGAATTTTTTTCAGTAGGCTGGGTCGCACCCATGCCATGTACATAGTCTACTTGTTTCTTGTTGTTTTCATCTTGTTTTCTTTGCTTATTGTCTTTGTTTCTACTTTGTTTGATTCTGCTTACTATTTATTTTCATGTTCATTTTGTGTGTTTGATATATTATTATTTTTGTTTCTGGAAATAAGTACTGGAAACTATTATTCTCTGGAATTTAAGTAGAGTATGTGTGTTACAAGTCTATTTGGGCATGTCACTCCCAACATTCAGATTAGTACTTTTAGGGATCATCAAACCCTAATTCAGTTGTTACATGCCCTAGAAAAGTCAACTCATTGAATGCCTCCTTCTATTAAAGTTTCATGGCCTGAAGCCCTCCTGAAAAGCCTCCTTCGAATACCAGGGCAGCCCAAGCCTTGAGATAGTGCACTGCAGAGAAGGCAGGCCCACTATGGCCTGCACTGCAGTGCACTTAGGCCTTTAACCTACACTGGGTGAGATTGAGCGAAATTTTCATAACATTCTGGGAATATTCCTTCATTCTAGATGAGTCTAAGATTTCCATCTCTTATCCCTTCCTATGAGCTCGAAATTGGATACGCTAAGGATCCATTAACCTCCTATCCTCTCATCCCTTGCTCCATGGACACTAACTCTAAGATTGGAAAGTCATTCAATACCCTCATTTCTAACAAAAACACCTCCATTTCCTATAAATTGAGCACTCATCATAATGATCAGGGGGCTAGAATATGAAGTTTATAAGGAAATTCTATTGGTTTGAGGATTGATTTTATGTTAAGCAATGTTATGTTGCTAATTTGTTGAGGTTTTGATGTGGCGAGGGTTGAATTGAAGTTGGAGGAGTGGCACAGGATTGAACTGTATTGGGTGATACTCTTCCTTCTACATTAATAAAGAGCTTATTCCTTTTCTCATATGATTGTTCATATCTGTGATCATGATGTGTTCCAATGTATTTGATTCCATTGTTTTATAGTTGATAGTCCATGTATGCTTTGATCATCTCTTGTTTCTGTTTCTCTTGATGCAGGTACCTTTTGAGCAGATATAGTTCAAGTGGCAGCATCGAGAGCGATTCAAAAGAGATTTAGGAAGCGAAAGGCAACAAGTAAGTTCATCCATATCATCTATCTTCTATAAGAAAAGGTTAAACTAATTTCATTCTATTATTCTATGTGTAGTCACCCACCTTGGGAAGATGTGTTTATCCGTAGATGCAAATTCCATGTAACAATGTGGCTGAAATTTGACGAAACTAGTGACACTGCAACACTTGGCCAGTCTTGTGTCCATCTTGTCTGTTATTGGTTACATCCTTTGGTCGATGAAGTATTGACAAAAAATATGAACCATATGCAAGGGAAGTTTTGGTCCAACAATGAACCTATGTCCACACTAGGAAGCTGCATGCCTGTACTCAGCCTTCTTCTCTATGTGTTCAAGCTCATCCAACTAGTAGAAACAGAGAAGGGAAAAATCTAAATGAGCAAACCTATGTTAGAGGTCTTACATGCTTCTCTGAAGCAATAACCTCTTCTACTCTTAATAAGTTGGGATCCCTCTTCTGCCCCAAAAATAAATAAGTGCATATGCACAATCCTCTTGAAAAAATACAAAGGTGAAAGAAGAGAAAGGTTTCCTGTGCAGAGAGGTGAAGCATGCAACTCCACCGAGGTAATGACCAGGCTCGCTGGTAGTGGAGAAATGTGTGTTTTCCTGTGTGGCTTCACTGAGGTACTATCCAGGCCTGTTGGTAGTGGAGAAACGCCAAAGATGAAAATTTATACTTTGAAAATATTCAACTCGTGAGCTAAACTACCCTTCCTGAATTTGAAACACTGAGATAAAGTTGAACTTTTGATTTTGTTTGACTCAGCTGGAAAAGGGTGAATCATGCATGCCCATGGGGTAAGAAAGGAATCCGAAGTAACCCACATAGTGATTCAATAATCCTCGAAAGACCAAGGCCCTATGTTAGACGTGAACCAAAATAGAGAAGCTAGAGTTATACTAGTGTGTCGCCAAGTGTTGTAGTGGCTACAACCACCCTCCAAAACGTTTTCCTGCACCAATTTCGGAGTCTCCCTTGAGAGTTTCAGTTGATGACTGCACACACTGAGGTTCACTCCATGATCTTGTGTGATTCCTTGCATATACCTTGCTTGTTCATTTCATTCAAGCTTATGCATGCTAGTGTTTAATTCATGCTTGCAACCATGTTCTGGTTATGCTCAAAGTCTTTGCTTCATATGTGCTTGTTGTATTCACAATGAAAGCATTTGTCACACTCATACAACGAAGTCACATTCACTATTGTGCAAGTGTCGTATTCATCAATGAATCGTCAATCACAAGTGTCACTCTTGTCACTTGCACTGTCGGTCAGTCATGTTAAACATGTGTGTCTAGATGGTTTGATTCATTTCATCATTAAGTTATGTGAGTGTGTGTTTGTATAATCACCTATGCATATTTCAATCATTCACACACTTAGTCATTTGTGATGAAGTTCTAACAACCAGACTCCCCTCTGATAGTTGGACCATAACCCCACCATCAACTCGATGACTATCAACCAAAACACTGTGGAAGCACCAAGCTTGTCTTTTCAAGTTGCACTGCCTGCAAGCAATTCAATCAACTTTCATCTTGGCTACCTGGATAGTCAGACTTGACAGTCACCCTAAGTCTTACTCCCCTAAAAAATTTCACAAAGGCTACTGACCTTACTTGCCTAGTTGACTGAGGAAATTGAACAGATAGGCTGGAGAGACACCAAGTGCATGTCCCTGTCTCCCTATTGAAGCCCTGAAAATTGGGTCTACGACAAGGGGGATACCCACCCAGTCTGGACCACGAAAGTAGCTCCTTTTCTGTTTGGGATAGTGGGTCTGACTTGGGATAATAGGACCAGTTTCCCAATTTGTTTGTGATGATGCTAATGGATGATGTTTTCCTTCCTAAAAGTTTCTAAATAAAATGCTTTTAATCTAAATCTAATCTAACACATGCAATTTTACACTAATGAACGAAAACATCTAATTCTAAAAATAACTTTCCTGGGATTAAATCTTCACTTATGCGATCTAAAATAGTTTCTAACAACAATCGGTAATAATGATCATTCAATTGCTACGAGAAAAGAATCTATTTAAAAGTGAATTGTTTCATATAAGAAATTAGTTGAAACAATTATGATAAACATATCACGTAATAAGTTATTCATACACTTATAATAGTTACCACCGTACAAAAGTGCCAAATGATAACTTAAAAATTTAGGCATTCATATATAAATAACTAAAAATAACATATTACTTGACGCATAAGAAAAAATCATTAAGAGATAAAAGTACCATTGATAATAAGTCCTACTCATGAGATTCAACAACATAGATTTATCTTCTCATAATTCAATATCTACTAAGAGTACAAAAGTGCATTTCAATAGCAAACATTAAACATAGATATAAATAAATCTCGTTCCATTCATTCATCAAAACCTCCTCAGAGGGTGCAGAAGTGCATGTTCTAAAGAACTATTTTTGACAAATTTCTGGACCACTCTCTAAATGCATCAGAGGGTTTTAAATACTACTAACTAAAGACTAAAAATAGTTTATTACAAAAATATAGGAGGAGGTTTAAATGACCATACTCATCTAAAGCAAAAATAAAATGAAAATAAAACTGAAATTGTACCTAAAAGATCAACTATGCATATGTTCTCTTAGGTTGCAAGCATTCAGAATCGGCTTCAGGAGTGTCAGCTAGCCGAACTTCGATTTTAATTGTCTTGTGAAAATGGAATCAATGAGTGTTGGCGCTATCTTCTTGGCAGAATTTGTAAGGCATTTCAGAGTCATACACTGATTGTGTCATTTCACTATGTATTGCCAGTAAGTGTCCCAATTTAACTTCGTTAACTTTTTTATTGACTCTGCCTTTTCTTCATCTTTCTGTTTCCAACTTATCTGCAGTTGTTGTTCTTTTGGGAGAAATCCTGGAGTGGTTTCTAATATCAGGTTTTCTCTATGCATATTTTCATTGACACAGTCAATGACATTACATGCTGTTGTCCCTGCTCCTTCCGTTGCTTGTTCTACCTTCTTGATCTATGCATCGCACTTATTAAACAAAATTTCTTTATGTGATTCATTGATCTTGGGTAACATTGATTTCTTGCCTTCCTCTTATTCCTACCAATTCAAATAATCAGAAACTTTCTTATCAATTAAATCATAATCAAGTCACAAATCCACGACTTGACTTGTGATTTTGTCGCTCATCTCACAGTGAGAGTTCCATTGCGATATTCTTTGGCAAGGTGTCTCCTACTATTGTAGGAGTTGATAATTTAAGACAAGGGATTCTGTGACAAATTCTGTGACTTTAGGGTCATCTGTGTGCATTTCTAATGTGGCCTGTAATTGTTGTTCCTTTTTGGCCAGACTGCTTTGATAACCCAGTTGCATCTGCTGAAAGTCCTGTTGTAACTTTTCCAATTTTTCTTCTCCTTCCCGGCTAGCGCTAGCCTGCAGTAACTATTGGTATAAAAATAGGATTTTATCCTCTTTATATTTAAGCAATAGCTGAAATTTATAGGCTTTGTCAATAGTAGCAGAAGCATAAACTCCTGCGATTTGGGAAAATTTAGTCAGGTTCTCTGCCGGATCAGTGTTAGGGTCTTGCTAAAGGACATCCAGCTGCTTTGCTTCAGGTGAGAGCACGTTTTCTATTTTTTGTTCTTTTCTCTGTCTCCTGACCACTTCTTTGTGTTTCAGACTATAAAACACGTCTAGAGGAAGGATTTTCTCTATCTTTATCATCATTTCAGATGATGGGACTATGGGAATGTGCTCTGTTTCTAGAGCATTGACAACTATTTCAATCACCATTTATGTGATTGTCTGTGCTAGATTCCTTGGTGTCTCCACATTTTGCTCGGTGTTGATCAATTCATTAAAGGTTTCCCACTCTTTCTCCAGCTTTGTTCTTAATGGCTTTGTTGGCTGGATGAGGGGAGCAGTAACTTCCACCTGTGTTGGTGACAACACTTGTTGCTCAGGATTCTCCTTGGATTAGGCAGTATCCCTAACTGATCCTTCACTCTTATTGTGGTCGCTCTCTGACCGTCTAGACCCTTCTAGTGATTCTCTTCTAGACTTAGATTTAGACATGTCTGGCCCCAAGCTTCCACTTATACTGATGCTGGGAGTGGGTTCCCTTATTGGTTCTAAGTGCAACTTGTTCAAGGGGAGACTTGCCAATCTTCATTCTCTGTAGAGTTTAAACTCTTGGAATTCTGTTGGGCCAAACTAGATTTGAGCCATGTTTAAGATGTCTCTGAGTGTGCTCTTCTACTGGAAGATGTCGTCAAAGAGATCATCTTCCTTAGTGAAGACCTTTATTTTAATAGCCGTAGTAAAATTCTTTATCACGTCAAAGGGATCAAACTGTCTCCCTAGGAACTTAAACATTCATAAACTCAACATGTTGTCTACTTCATTGAAAGCATGACCTAGATCAAATAATGTAGAAGCCCAACAGGCCATAGGGAATTGCAACCAGATTGCCTTTTTCTTGTCTTTAAGTTCTTTGCTCATTCCTGCAATCCTGCAGGTTTGGTAGGCTATTTCACGAGCCATCAACTTGTCAAGAGCATACAAGGGAAGTACATGAGGAGAGGAAATGTTTCCAAATACTTTGATATAAGTGAAAAATTATTCTCCGAACCATCTTCCCACAGGGCGAATGTCAATTTCATCTTCGGGAGAAAATCGTGGGGCATCTTTATTATACAACATTTTGTGAATGGGTAGCATAACTCCATGGCATATTTTATAAAAATATGGGGTGAAATTAGAATCCCACAGTTCCTTATAGTAGACTTGAATGGGAAAGGGATTTTGTACCATCCATTTCCAACCCATGAGAGGAAATCTAGAAACAAAACAGATAGCATCCATGACATAGGCAGCTAAAAAGAAAGGAGGATAAATCCTCTGAGAGGGAGTCCTTTTAGACTGATAATTCAAAATAGCAGAGGCTAAGTTATCAGATAATGTCTGGGCCTAGTCCATTATAGTGGAATTGGTGGCTGCATCCAATAGGGGTAGCTATTTGGATGAAAACTTATTGATATCAGGTTTTTCGAAAATCCTACATAACATTGCAGCAGTGAAACAATACGGAGAGGAAAGGGAACCAGTATTGTACATACCATATTTATCCTTTTTTAGCGCCTCTTCCTTTGATGACCAACTTTTGGTGCATTCCACCATATCTTCGTTCTCCTTGGCGAATTTCTCCATGAACTACTTGTTACAGCTAACCTGTGGCTCTGGTAAATGATACATGTGTCTTAAATTCTGTGGGGTAAATGACCCAATAACCTGTTGGTTCCGAGACTTGAATTTCTTGTTTGTTATATCAACGTCATCTATCACTCATTTGACCATATCTGTATAGGTAAGTATTTTTGGCCTTGCTACGATACGGTGCAAGAATGAGCATGCAAGCTCTGTAGGTGATGCTTCAGATGACCTGCATGCATCTGTTGTAATTGTAACTTCCATTACTCTTGGGTTTTCTTCCTCTAGCAGACTATACATGCCTTCCCAAGTAGATATGTTTGCTTCTCTGGTACAAGTGGTGTCTGTGAATAATGGAGTCATCTCTATTTTTTCAGATACTAGAGCTTTTCCTTTCTTTCCCATCACATTCTACACATTGCTCTGTATATTGTTCTGTGTACCACTCCTGTAAGTCCAAAAGTAGAGAACTAAGACACAATGAGAGAGATAATGAATGATGGTAAGTAATAAGGTGACAGGAAAGCTCTTAATTTCAAAATCACATCAAATATATCACCCTATGTGAAATAACCTTTCATTTAGATCTAAATCATTTCTCATAAATAACCATCAATAAACCACTAAGTTGACATTAATGCCCAAAACTCAGTGTCGAATTATGAGAAATATTTCATCATACTGTGAGCCCTTTATATCTTCGATTAAACGATTTTGTGATTTGCTTCATAATATCACAGATCGCAATATCGCTAAACCTTCTCCATTAACAATCATTTGCTTTATTATGCGACTATGCGATACGATTCATGAGATGCTTTACTGTATTTCGCAATATCGGGACGTTTATCTTGGGTGGCATTGCGATATATGAAATTTACGATATCCGATGAGTTTGTATGGCACGCAATCTCGCATCATCGTATTTTTGAAATTCCAAAAGTTTCTTTATATATGATGTCCTCTGTTACCCTTTCTGATGTGATGTTCATTATTAAGAAAACGATTTTATTTGAGACCTTTCATAATACTTAAGATTTTTCGTTTGCGGATGTTTTTCTTAAGCTTATGATAGTGTGTTTTATTCAAAGGGAATCATAAGTGATAGTTTTTTGTTTTTAGGAGGGTCCCCATTTATTTAGTGTTATTACTAATACTAAATAAAAAGGGGGGTTCTTGCTGGCTACAACAATTGGTGATTCATTGGAAGAACCAGTTATCTCTGATTATCTTTTGAATTTTCTAAAACTTCCAAAACAGAAAATTTTTGTGGAAAATCAAACTTTATTAAAGAAATATAAAGTACAAAATGCTTTTTTCCATTAACAATAGTTTTTTCCTTCCATGCTAATTATGATTATTTTCTTCCCAAAGCTAGTAATTGCATTTAAATCAGTCACTACTTGGTTTATAAAGATAAAAACAAAGATAGCTCTGTAGATTAGTTTTAAGTATGCTCATTGGTTGTAGGTATAGCATCTGCTGCCAGCAGGCATTTATAGCATCGACCAGGTTACCTATTACCCAACAATGATCCAGTATCCTACTTTAAGAAGTATACAATTTTCCAAGATAAATCCACATTCACACTTATTGCTTTCATTTTCTTTTAATTCTTAAAGAACAATGTCGTGGCTTGGTAGCCAAATTTTGACAGTGCTACTCACTTGATTTATAACTTTAGTGAGCGAGCTGGCTTGTGATGGGACCCCTTGTCTTTTGATTGCAACAATCTTGATTTCTTCCCTGTTTTGTTATGCAGTTTGGCAATGTCAACTAGTTATAATCTTTATGATCATGATAAGTCGGCTCTTGATGAGACCTCTTATTCTTTAAGTTTATAGTGCATAGGTGGATTACTCTTTGAAACTTGTAATTCCCTAAGTGGGGAGGAAGTCATTGGTTCTTTAAGAATAGCTCTGAACGAAAATTATAGAGTTTTTCGAAGAAAATTTTTCTACAGAGAACCTTTGTTTTGTTATTGATTCTTTTCATGACTGATATAAAACAAATTCCCACTAAAGGTTACTTTTAATCAAAATTTGTAAGGTTGAAACTAGTAAAATTTTAGGCTTGTAGCACTTGACTATATTTTCAATAATAATGATTAATTTCCCAAACCAGTTCTATTTATACAAGCGAAAAACAAAATTTACAAGAGACACTAATATTTTTCGTGAAATCCAGAAGTAACCATTTACAACCTGTTTTATTATCAAAATAAAGCTGTAAATAATAATTTACAAAAACAGAAGAGGTCGTATTCTATGGAAAGTATTTTTTAAGGATCTGCCCATTAATAGGTAAAGATTCTCTTCCCTGCTAAATGTTACAACATGAAAGTTATTGGACCTATGATTTCAACAATTTGGAATGGTCCAAGCCACATCCGTTGGAATTTAGAATGTTTTCCTTTTTCTTCATGAGCCTTGTCCCATTTCAATACTAAATCTCCAATTTGAAAATCCTTCCTAGATACCATGTTTGAATCGAAAGAAGCTTTTACTAATGCTTGATGATGCACATGGGTAATTTTAGACTGTTCTCGTTGCTATTCTAGCTTAAGGATCTGCAATTGTCTTAGTTGTAAAGATGAAGACGACGCTTCTTCAATAAATTGAACTAAGGCTAAAGAAGGAGTTTCTAGATGAGTTGGGAGAACTACTTCTTTCCCATAAACTAAATTAAAGGGAGAAGTGCCAATGGAAGCCTTTTGAGTTATTCAATCTGCCCAAAGAGCAGACATCAAAGATCTATGCCAATTTTTATGATTCTGATTAATAGTTAGATTAATGATTCTGATTAAGTTTCTATTTGTTGATTCAGCCAACCCATTCCCTTATGGGTGATAATTGGCAGAATACTTAAGTTTAAAACCTCTTTCAAGTGCAAATTCAGCCATAGCATTGCCAGAAAAATATGACGCATTGTCAAACATTAAAGTAGAAGGTAAGCCAAACCTGGTAATTATAAACTGATCTATGAAATCGATGATATGTTCAGCATTAGCTATCTTGAGAGGAACTGCTTCTACCCATTTAGTAAAATAATCTGTAGCTGTAAGGATATACCTATGTTGTTTAGAAGAGTGAGGAATGATCTCACCTATTATATCCAATCCCCATTGCTCAAATGGTTGGTAGATATTAACCAGTTGCAATGGCAATGATGGTTTCTTTTGTCTTCCAGCAGCGGTTTGAAAAACTTGACATTTCCTTACATAGCTATGTGCATCTTTAAATAAAGTAGGCTAAGAGTATCATGTGTGAAAAATTTTGTGTGTTGTTGCATCTCTTGCATAATGTCCACCTGCTGGTCCATCATGGAGTTCCTACAACAATTTTTCAGCTTCATATTTCTCAAGACATCGAAGAAGAACATAATCATAATTCATCCTAAAAAGTACATTGTTTACAAGTTGATATTGCTTAGCTTTCAATCTCAGGGCTCTTTTCTTTGTATGATTTAGATTTGAAGGAGCATACCCATTTTTTAAATAAAACATGATATCAACATATCTCGATTCAATATCATTTAGGCTTACCTCATACATTTGTACCTCTTGATTAATAGATGGTATTTCTAATATAAGAGATGCTCCAGCGAACATTCTGCAAAAGCCTTCGCCTTTTACAATATTTGTTGGCTTGATCTCAGTGTCATATTCTTGTAGGGCAGTGACCCAAATTGCTCTCTTTTCACCCACATATTTCTGTACCAAGATATTTCTTACCACTGGACATTGCACTATTATCTTTGTATAGGTCTTAAGAATAAAGGGTCTAAAGTGTTTGACTGCTTTGAAAATAGCATAAGCTTGTTTCTCAATGTCAGAATAATTTAATTCAGCCCCTTGCGAATTTGAACTAAAGAAAGCAATTGCGGCTTATGCTTTGTCTTGCTTGGCTTGCGTGAGTACTGCAGCATATGGCTTCTCAGAGGCAAATGTATACAAAATAAAAGGATCAGAAAAATTTGGAGTCGCTAGGGATGGGGCATTAATAATCACTTGATTAATTAGATTGAACTTCATATTCTACCTAACCCCATTTAAAGAGTGAATTTTTCTTAATCGTTGCTTGTAATGGTGACACAATTCTTGATAACTCTGGGGCAAATCTTTTCACAAATTTAATTTGACCTAGGAAGGATTGCATTTCTTTCTTATTATGTGGTAAGGATATTTCAGAAATTTCCTTAATCCTATCTAGATCAATATGGATTCCAGATTTAGAAACTATAAATCCAAGAAGTTTTCCTTCACTTAATGCAGAAAAGGACGTTTTTGGATTAAGTGAAATCCCATACCTTTGACAATGTTGGAAGATTTGGTTTAAGTCTCTGAGGTGATTACTACATTTTTTAGAATATACTGCTATGTCATCCAAGTAGATCACCACTGATTTGTTTACTAATCCTTTAAATTCAATATCCATGGCCCTTTGAAATGTGGCGCCAATGTTAATTAGCCCAAAAGGCATCTTTTGATATGCATAAGTACCCCATTTGATTTTGAATGTTGTTTTTAGTTGATCATCTGGATGGACCAAATTTTGGTTGTAGCTGGAGAAACCATCTAAAAAGGACATCAATTCTGATCCCGCAACTGCTTGTAATATTTGTTCCATAGGAGGCTGGGGAAATTATCCTTTTGGTAGGGTTTGTTAAGATTTTGAAAGTCAATACAAGTTCGAATGTCTCCGTTTTTGTTTCTGACTGGAACCAGATTGGAAACCCATCTAGAATGTCAAACGGGAAAATTAATTTTGGCTTTCAACAATTTATTGAGCTCAGACTTAATCTTACTTTCCATATTATGATGGATCTTCCTTAGCTTTTGCTGGACTGGTTTTTCATCAGTTCTCATCAGGATAGTATGATGAATGATTGAAGTATCATAAGTCTTAAGATTATCGTAATTCTAGGCAAAGACATTTTTATACTGTTTTAGGAGTCGAACAAAGGCTATTTTTTCTTCTGGGGCTAGACTAATACCTAAGTTGATATTATATGGCTTAGTATCCATTCCTAGATTTACTAATTCATAGTTCAGAGTTGAACTCTGAAGTTTTGAATTGGTAGACCTTTTGAATCTATCTTTTAAATCATATAGGTCTTCCAACTTGACTACAGATTTTTGTATGGCATTATTGGTGCTCTCTTGTTGTAACTGCTTGTCATGTTGGTCCTCGTCAACTATCTGATTAGTGTAAGATGCTTCTGAAGTTAGGAAACTTACAATATCATGGTCATCGTTAAAAATTCTCTAGTTGGTAACATTATCAGAGATGGAGGGCCTAAAGATAAATTCGATTAGAATCTGTCTGGGCTATAGTCTTATGAGGGAATGAGCTTGGAAGCTACATTAACCAGGAGGTCAGCACTAGCATTTTGGAGTCTGGGAATGGATGAAATATTTAATGCTATAAAATTTTCAGTCAGATCTTGTACTAAAGATTGATAATGCTTTAAATGACCTGATAAACAATGTATAGTATTTCGTACTTGTTAATAACAATGTTAGAGTCTCCAAAGACTTGTAGATACTTGATGTCCAGTCTGATTTCCATGTACAACCCTTGTACTAAAGCTTCATATTCTTCAGTGTTGTTTGTGCAACCAAACTCGAGTCTACAGGTTAGCATGGTTTTATTCCCTTTTGGAATAAATAATACGCATCCTGCTCCTGCTCCATCACTATACTTAGAATCGTAAAAAAATAATTTCCAAAAAAAAGAGTTATTTACAGGACTATCTATAAAATTAACGCATTTACAACTATCCATTTGAGAAAAATTTTCTACCTGAGACAAAACAGAATGTTCTAAAGAAGGCGAAGTATGAGCATTGAAATTTCCTAAGAAATAATCAACTGAATAGTTGCCAATTATATTTTTGATGTATGCTATAGGTTCATTTTCTCCTTCCAGTTCTGTCATTATGTATTTTTTATGTCTTTCTCGCTCAACCTTTATCTGATTTGGTTTACCATTGTAAGGGAGCCACATGTGTGACCAGTCAGTTGCAAAGTATCAATGAAGATTTTCAGACCAATCCCTGCTAAGAATTAAACCATAAAATTCTGGAATGTCTGCAAATAAAATATCAATGACTTTACATACCTTTGGATTCGATGAGAGCCTTATGGTCACTTGATTTAGCTCACCAATTGCTTCAACTTGCGATCAGTCTAGCTGAACTATGCATACTGCAGATTTTTGAGGTTGAACATTTAACTTCGCACAAATTGTTTTAGGCAAAATATTAGATGAAGCACCTAAATCTACCAAAACGTTATGCAAATTTTTATTGAAAATTTTGTAAGTAAGGAGGAATGGAGGAGTATGGGATTTTGACCTACCTCCAATTAAAGAAATATCATTTGGGTCAAATTTATTTGTCGTACTAGTTGGAGGTCTTCCCATTTCATGAGAGGCTTGTGAGATTACAGTGGCACGAAGAGGTGCAACGGGTATTGCATGCAACTCTTTCAAAAGTAATTTTTGTTGATGTTTTAATTTGCTCACTTCATGAAAATTAATGTTGGCCCTAGTATTCTTCATCTTTTCAATGATATTGTACTCCATCTCATAAAAAACAATCAGTGTTTTAGTTGGAGTTGATGAATCAGATTGGACTAGGGTTGTTTGAGTCGCTTTTGGTGATGATTTCTTACCTATGACTTTATCCTTGGCAACTGAGCTTGTGTTCTTCTATTTAGAGCTGGGCTCTGGAGGATTGAGTTGATTTCTACTTCTGGTACTGACTGGTGATGCCTCTTGATCCTCTTCATCTGGAAGAATGAAGTCCCACATTCCCTGTAGCTCTACAACCTCATCTTCATCACAAGGTTCTTCATTGGAGACTTCTTCTTCTTCTCCTTCAGATTCTACATTTGTTATAGCATTGGGAGGCTTTGGATCAGTTGAAGGATTTTTCCTATAAGGCTTTTAGGGTTTCTTAGAAGAAGTCTCTGCTACTTGTCTTTTAATTTCAACCATTTTGTTAGACATGGTTTTTAAAAATTTCTTTAATCCTTCTAAATCAAATGGGTCCTTTAAATTCTTTTTCATAGGATCATCTCTAAAAGTAACTTTCTTATATTTTCTTTCATCAATAGCACTTTTGTTTTCTAAAGCTAAGATATGCTTTTCTACCGTTATTGCTTCCTTCATGTTTTTGGCCAATGTTGTCTGGGCAGCCCTATCAACAAAAATTGCTATGTTCGATGGTAAGAAAATATGTACCATTCACTTCGAACTTATTCACTAGGCTTGGAAGTGGTAGGGATTTTATTCAAAAGTTTGTTGAAATGCAAGTTGAAATATTTGATAGGTTCTCTTGATTCAGTTTTAGGATTCGACAGATCGTTGATCAATGTTCTGTAGACCTATCGTCACCGAACTTTCTCAAGGATTGCTCTTGGAAAATGTTCCAACTAGTAATGGATCCTGATGGTAATGAAAAATACCAGGACCCAGCTGCTGCTTGTAAAGTATAAGGAAAATGTCTAACAATAGCGTCTTCATTTGTAACTCCATTTAAATTTATTGATAACATAAAGTTGTTTATGTGTTCTTCTGCTAGCATGCCTACTTCAGGGTTAAACTTGGACAACCATTTGTCAGGATGTGCTGGTAATTGACTCAAGGGTGCAGGAAATGAGACTGTCCCTGGATTGTTCCATGGGCTTTGAGCCATCGTTGAACTACTAACAGAGGAAAGCATAGATGAAGTTCCTTGTGGTGGGGATGAAAATTTCGAAGTTCCAGTACTCTGTTGGACAATGATATGAAGTGGAGGAGTGGATAGTTGACTTTGGAATGGAGAAGATGGAATGGATGATGATGATGAAAGAGTCTCACTATCAGACCCTTGAGTTGTCTTCCTTGTTCTTTTCCTTTTAGGCAGAGGTAATTCAGTTGGTTTGATACCAAGATTTTCACTCTATAATCTAGTAAGAGGATGATAAGGATGATATTGTGAAGTCACACTACCTTGAGATAATTTAGACTTCTACAATGATATGGAAAATACTTGAAGTTTATGGGTTAAAGACTCAACTTCAGGGGGTTTGATAGTATATTTATCTGAAATTTTCGGGTTTGCAGCGATGGTTGTTATTTTCTCAACTTCTCGCTCAAAATTTAAAAACTCAAAATGCGATGGAGAAGTTAGGGGAGATGTTCAGGGTGATTTACTTTTAGAATGGGTTTTAGATTTAGATTTACTAGCCATTCACAGTTCGGGCCCTCCTTCTAGTTCCAAATATGTTGAAGCCCCGAAAATCAGGTCTACAACAAGGGGGATACCCACCCAATCTGGACCCTGAAAGCAGCTCATTTTCCTTTTGGGATAGTGGCTCAGACTTTGGATAATGGGACAAGTTTCCCAATTTGTTTATGATGATGCTAAGGGATGATGTTTTCCTTCCTAAAAGATTCTAAATAAAATGCTTTTAATCTAAATCTAATCTAACACATGCAATTTTATACTAATGAATAGAAACATCTAATTCTAAAAAAAGCTATCCTGGGATTAACTTTTCACTTATGCGATCTAAAATAATTCTAACAACAATCGGTAATAAAGATCATTCAATTGTTATCAGAAAATAATCCATTTAAAAGTGAATTGTTTCGTATAAGAAGTTAGCCAAAACAATTATGATAAACATATTGCATAATAAGTTATTCATACACTTTGCATAAACAGAATAGTTACCACCGTACAAAAGTGCCAAATGATAACTTAAACGTTCAAGATTTCATATATAAATAACTAAAAATAACATATTACTGGACGCATAAGTAGAAATCATTAAGAGATAAAAGTATGATTGATAATAAGTCCTACTCATGAGCTTTAGCAATATATATTTAACTTCTCATAATTTAATATCTACTAAGAGTACAAAAGTGCATTTCAGTAGAAGACATTAAACATGGATATAAATAAATCTCGTTCCATTCATTCATCAAAACCTCCTCAGAGGGTGCAGAAGTGCATGTTCTAAGGAACTATTTTTGACAAATTTCTAGACCACTCTCTAAATGCATGAGAGGAGTTTAAATAATACTAACTAAAGACTAAAAATAGTTTATTACAAAAATATAGGAGGAGGTTTAAATAACCATTCTCATCTAAAGCAAAGATAAAATGAAAATAAAACTGAAACTGTATCTAAAAGATCAACTATGCATCTGTTCTCTTAGGTCACAAGCATTCAACATCGGCTTCAGGAGTGTCGATTAGCTGACCTTCGATTTTAATTATCCTGCAAAAATGAAATCAGTGAGCACTGGCGCTATTCTCTCGGTGGAAATTGTAAGGCATTTCAGAATCATACATTGACTATGTGGTTTCACCAAGTATTGCCAATAAGTGTCCCAATTTAACTTGGTTAACTTTTTGATTGACTTTTCCTTTTCTTCAGCTTTCTGTTTCCAACTTATCTGTAGTTGTTGTGCTTTTGGGAGAAATCCTAGAGTGGTTTCCGATATCAGGTTTGCTCTATGCAGATTTTCATCGACACATTCAATGTTATTGCTTTCTACTGTCGTTCTTTCTTCCACTGCCTGTTCTGCCTTCTTGATTTGTGCATCTCACTTATTAAAAAACATTTCTTTGTGGGATTCATTGATCTTAGACAATCCTGCTTTCTTGCCTTCCTATGATTCCTGCCAATTCAAATAATGAGAAACTTTCTTATAAACTAAATCATAATCAAGTCGCAAATCCACAACTTGACTTGTGATTTTGTCCCTCATCTTGCTGTGATAGTTCCATTGCGATATTCTTTGGCAAAGTGTCTCTTGGTGTTGCAAGAGTTTATCATTTAAGGCAAGGGCTTCTGTGAAACATTTTGTGACTTTAGGGTCATATTTGTGCATTTCTAACGTGGCCTGTAATTGTTGTTTCTTTACGACCAGACTACTTTGATAACCTAGCTACATATGCTGAAAGTCCTGTTGTAACTTTTCCAATTTTTCTTCTACTTCCCGGCTAGCGTTCGCCTACTGTAACTGTTGCTGCAAAAATAGAATTTTATCCTCTTTATCTTTAAGTAATATTTGAACTTTGAATGCTTTGTCAATAGTAGCATAAGCATAAGCTCTTGCGATTTGGGAAAATTTAGTCAGGTTCTCTGTCGGATTAGTGGTAGGGTCTCACCAAAGGACATCCAGCTGCTCTGCTTCAGGTGAGAGCACGCTGTCTAGTTTTCATTTATTTCTCTATCTCCTGACCACTACTTTGTGTTACAAACTATAAAACTCATCTAGAGGAGGGATTTCCTCTATCTTTAGCATGATTTCAGATGACAGGGCTACGAGAATGTGTCTGTTTCTAGAGCATTGACAACTATTTCAATCACCATTTCTGTGATTATCTGTGCTCGTTTCCTTGGTGTATCCACATTTTTCTCCTCAGTGTTAATCAATTCATTAAAGGTTTCCCACTCTTTCTCTAGCTCTGTTCATAATGTTGGCATTATGTTTCTGGTATGGTTATATGTTACAAATATTGTACTTGATGGCAACACCCATGGCATGGCTCTCAATATGATGAGAATTAAAAAAAATATATATATATATATGATATTGTACTTGATGGCAACACCCATGGCATGGCTCTCAATATGATGAGAATTAAAAAAAAAAAAAAAAGTTTATTT